>JAQIXA010002410.1:0-18064 GCA_034699045.1 Nanhermannia cf. coronata Gr-Ori-00579 | reverse complement strand
TGAAACGTAAAACTAATTATTCGAAACCAAAAAAAACTTGCGATTAGTTGCCTAATATTGCTTTTGTTGTCCCTACTTATAATACTTAATACTGATGTAGTTATATGTATGTAGTATGGTATGGTTATTGTCTACAGCTGCAGTCTTTGGAATTTTATTCCTTTTCTTTAGAAAAGAAAAAAACGTTGATAAGAATTAAACATATAAAGGCAAGTTAATTATCTTGAATACCTAGGTACTGATATTTATCAAAACCCCCGGTGAATTGTAGTATCTACAGATATATAGTTTTAATAGTCTTTGCGAATAGCAATTTTTATTTAAAATACTTTTCATTATTTATTATTTAATTTAAAATTACTAATTATGACACATATTACTATGAACTTACTACAATTAAATTTATCTTTTGCTATTGGTATTGGTATTATTGGTACCTATAATACCTAAGAGGTACCTAGGTATTTATTAATTATTAATAATTTAAAGGAAATTATGTCTAAGCAAAAAAAGTTGTGTGTAATAAGCGAACAGTGAACAGCTTATTATTAAGCTTTTTGATAATTATAGGCAATTATATTATTATACTTTTTGTACATATCTTGAGAAAAGCTATAAAAATCAATGAAAGCAAGTGCTTAATATTCTATGATTTAAATACTTTTAGAGATATTAAACATATTTTATATAGGCAGAGGCAATTATGCAGTACTAGTAGAGCACATTACAGAACCGATAAGAATTTTTTTAAATTTAGTTCATGGCACAAGAAGTTGTAATATTTTATTTTCTAGGCATATAAATACTAATCTGTATTACCTACCTTGTATCTTAAAAATAGGAATAGGAATGGAATAGGTAGCATTTATTTTATGTTTATGATTAATTAATTCATTTTTAGTTTATGTGTAAAACCAAAACCTACTTTATTTGATCTATAAGTTCCAAAGTTCATTTTTAAAGGACGATTTTTTTCACTCGAATCGTTAAAAAAACCTTTTTATATTCACAATTCACTCATAATTATAAAATATGAGATGAGGCTCTGATGTATATATTAAGTATATTAATTGGATATTGAATATTACAAATATTACAAATGCATATTATTATTATATTATCACTGAATTTGAGCATCATAATCATGACATGTTTGCATAATTTATTATAGGTAAATGTAAATGGTAAAAGATAATATATGCTTATGCTCTATGTATATTAAACTAATATAATGAGTTAGGTACCTAATTTATTTTATTCTTTCTTTTTTTTATAGGATTTGAAATTGTCCATGCCTATATTTGTATTCTGGTACAATATTTTGTCCTGCTATTTTCACATGGAACACAATTTTCTGTTGCGTTCAGTTTTTTATTTCAGATGGGATACCTAATGACAGGTAAAATATATATATTTCATCATTTGATGTTAGTACATAGTACATACCTTAAATTTATCTGTATAAATAATTAATTAATTTTATTACTTATTTCAATTCTAGAATATTATCTAACTGAGACGGCAACATACGATATTAAATGGACGATTCCTCATTGTGTGCTGACGCTACGTTTAATTGGTCAAGCTTTTGACCTATATGATGGAAAACAAAAAGATGTAAGAACTTTTTAATTCAATATTTTATATCATACATACCCTGGGTATGATACCCATACCTAACACTTTTAATTTCAAATTCAAGAAAAGATCAAACATATTCACTAAAAATAATTAAATCTTTTTAGAGTGATCTTTCTAAAGATCAAAAGCAATCAGTACTCAAAAAATTCCCAACTCTATTGGAATCTGCTGGTCATGTTCTCCATCCTGGTTCATTTATGATTGGTCCACAATATCCAATGAGAAGATATTTGGATTTTGTCAATGGAACTTATTTAGAGGTACATATTTTCATTTTATTTTTACTGTTTGTTTATGCTAATTCATTATTATTAAAATAAAATACATTTTATTTTATTCTATAGAACGGTAAAGCTCCATCAAGTGTTTCATCTGGATTAAAAAGACTCTGCTTGGGATTAGCTTATGTTGCCATTTATCAAATTGGATCAATCTACATAAACAATGACTATATTCTTGGGGATAGCTATAAACAACAACATTTCCTTAGAAAAATGTTTTTGATGGGTATTTATGGACGTGTCATGCTTTATAAATATGTCAGTTGTTGGATAATAACTGAAGGAGCCTGTACTATTTTTGGACTATCTTATAATGGAAAAGATATAAAAGGAAATTCTCGTTGGGATGCTTTGGAGAATATCAATATTCCACTCTTTGAAAAGTCTTACATGTTTAGTCATGTCATTCTATCATTCAATAAATGCACAAATCATTGGGTAAGTATTAAGTATCCATACTTTAAAATTGAAAAGTATTTAAATTTTAAATTAATTTCCAATCAAATTATTCTCTATTTTAGGTTGCCCAATACATTTACAAACGACTCAAATTTCTTGGAAACAGATTTATTTCACAAGCGACAGCTCTAGCCTTTTTGGCTGTATGGCATGGTCTACATTCTGGTACTTATAATTGCTTCTGAAGATATTTAATTTTTTTCTATACATATATTTTGATATATTTTATATTTTATTTAGGATATTACATGTGCTTCTTTATGGAGTTCATAGTTGTGAATATGGAAAAAGATGTAATTTCATTATCCATATTTTAATTTAATAACTGAATATTTACTCATTTCGTTACTCATATATTTAATTTCTTTAAAAAATTAGGTGGAAAAAATATTTCAGGTAAATTTACCCATTTTTAATCGACAATCCAGACCAGATAGTCAAACAGCCAATATCGTTAGCATAGTATATCTCGTTTACCTAGTAATAGTGCTAACAAAAGGAAATTTTTTATAACTTCAGAAAAATCCTACCTGTATGAGATGGCATCATTCTCCGATTGGATCAAAAGTTGACTACATCTTTTTCAAAGTTGTTCAAACATCGTTCTTTGGATATTGTTTGATTCCATTTACATTATTAAAGTATAAATATTGGATACCAGGTAAATTTTCTAAAACTAGACTAAAATTAATATTTTAAATTCTTTCTAAAATATTTAATTGTATATTTTTTTAGCTTATATGGATATATACTTTTGCGGAACTATAATATTTGGTCTTTGGCCATTGTATAAACCTTTAATCAAAGCACTATTCAAATCATCTCAATCAGAAAATTTTGCAGCTAAGGGAAAAGATTCTATTAATGAAAATAGTCAAGCTCAAATGGCGAAACCAAAAATTTCGAATGGAATTAAAACTGAATAGGTAATAGGATAGGAGAGGACTGGAGCCATCATAAGTAATATTGATAAGAAATGAATTCTTCCAAAAAGTAATACCTACCTTTAATATATTTATTAGAAAGTAGACACCGAACTATAAAGCAGCACTAGCTTTTGTATTTTTAGATCAAGGTACTTATACTGTAAGTGTAAGTAATAATTAGTAATTAGTCTAAAAACACGTCTACCTTTATAGATAACGAAAAATGCAAATTGTCTCTAGTTTTTATGTTTCACGTTTTGTGCTCTCGTTGAACTTAAAAATAAGTTCGAGTTATAGAATATATTGTATAATAGTAGATTAAAAACTACGATTTATTATATGACCTTAGCCTTAGATTAATTGTAGTGACCTACCTATGTTTAAAAGAAAAGTCATTTGTCTTGTGTCGGTAGGTGCCTTAGGATTTATTTAGAAAACATATTGATATCTCAGATATCAACCATTAAGTTCTCTAATTTGTGAAACGATTTGGCATTGGTATTGGTCCCGTATTTGAATGATGTTTAAAACTATAAATTACACATTTGAATTTTGATGTGTAGGTAAATTACATGAATTATCTGTATTACATTGTTTTAGAATGTGATTATTTAAAATTAGCAAATATTGTTACATTACTTACATTATAACCTAATATTCGGAAATATTTACATACGTGTATCCTACCTATTACCTACATTACATTACATTACAATACCAAAGATTAATGATTTTGACCTCAAAACTAATTCTAAAATTAATATGAATATTAGGACAATAGTACAAATTACAAATTTTTAGACATTTGACCCATAAATTTTTAAATAGCAAATTATAACAAACAAATTTGCAAATTAAGATTTGCAATAATTGTTATTTCAAAACTAGTAGAAATAGTAAATTCTCTTAAGTTTAGTTCGGTATATAAATATAAAAACCAAAACCAGTGTGTTGGTTGTATTAAATATAATATATGTAGGTAGATAGTTGTAGATAGCTAATAACTTTTTAAAAATATTTAGTTATTATATTATCAAATTGATTAAAACTTAAAACAGAACTTGCTTTACTACTATAACGAATGCGTCTCAGATTGCAGATGCAAAAACATGTATTATTTAGACATTATTTATAACATGTGTTGTTGATTCTTAAGTAGTCATTAATTGTAAGGGTTATTAATAAGCGTAATATTATGTAGAATAGTTTTATTAGTGAATTGTTTTTGATTTTCGATTTTTATTATATATTATGTATTCCTTTGTACTTCGATTTAAAAGATCTCAAATTATTGATTTAAATATCTATATGAATTTTGTAGGATATGGCTACCTAACACGTAAGTTAATTAGGTATATAGAGTTATATATTACTGTAATAGGCCATAATAATAATAGAATTGTATTATTTCCGAAATAGCTTGTTATAAAAATGGATGTTAATTTACCTTACGTACAAAGTCATTAGAAATTATTTATTAATTTTTGAAAAAATGATATTTCTACTCTAGGTAGTAAAAAGAATAAAAAAATGTGAGTACTTGACTACCTACTTTAAAAATCCCTCAATAATAATATTTGTCATTGCTCAGATTTGATAGGATTACTTCAATATATACATTTATAAACTAATCTGTATAGGTTTTAGATTGTGATTTTTGTATAATCTTAATCTTATGAATAATTACTTGATAAACTATAATTAGTAGGGAACTACTCTACCTACTCTTTACTTATGGATTAAATCTACCTATAAGAAAATATTTCAATATTTACCTATTCATTCAATGAGTGCAAATACATAAATTATTGATTATGATTATGAAATGATTTTAAAGAGAAATAACTAGATACTTAGTTTTGCCATCTTAAGATTCAAGAAGTCGATAATATGATAATTATACCTATTTTGATTTATGAAAATTTATGTTCATAATATTATGTTAGTTTGGTGCTAATATATTATAAATTCCTGTCATCAAAAAAATAATGTTTTCGTTATGTTATGTAAGTACCTTATAAGCTCTAAAACCCTTAATTTTATGATTTCTACAATTTAGTGATAATACTTGTATATACTTTATACTAGTACTTGCTATAATGTATCTGTAATCTGTACTTATCAATTGTCTCAGTAATTCAATTTATCTAAAATCATATTTGAGTAATTTTCGATTATTATTTCTGACCGAATATCCAATTTAAAAAAAAAAAAAAATTAAAATAGAAACATTAAAAAATAAAATAATGACTTGTGTTAGTATTAAAATCAAACAGTGTGTCTCAAGAATTGCCTAAGTATTTAATTTAGCATTTTATTAGAATTTTTGAGTTACATATTACATATAGTTTAATAAGTTTTATAAATTACTAATAATACATACATACCTAGTTAGATTTTCTAAAATTTTACTACTATACAAGCTTCTAGTTCTAGTACTACTTACTAGTTAAACAGGTATCGTAAGCAGCACCACTCAATGAATTTGATTTAAGTATAAATTAGCTTAAAAACAGAATTAACTCCATAATTTTTTTTATAGTAACAAAATAATATCTCTTAAAAATTCAATCATAAATCATAAATCACAGCAAACTGAGTTAAAATTCTTAAAAATATAAAGTAGGAAGGTACATAATTTGATTAGGTAATTACTATTTATATTTATTTTATGATAATCCGAAGCACAGTCTGTTAAAAGGTAAGATTGATATAATGTTGATAATTTGGTTAAAATTTGGTCCATAGGTTATAATGATATTTTTTAAATTCTTTAAATACTTATTTCTATCTAATTATACTAGATTGAAATTGAAATGAATACATAGATACGAGTATATACTATATTTTGCATTTTAATATTAGGTAGTCGAAATTCAAATCATCATTTATTTTTTTGAGATTTATGGATATAAAGGATTCAGTTGTGGATAAAAAGGAGGTTTAGTGGCTCTGGTAGTTGGCGTCATCGTTGTTAAAATTGTCGTTAAATTATTAGTTTTCAAATAAGAGTTAAAATCTGAGTATATAATTGACCCATTTGGCAGCACAGTTCCGGGCTGATTGTGACAGTAGGGCATGCTTCTACCATGAGAGCAACTTGACGATGAACTCCCATTAGTAATTAGTATTATGAGACCGGTGAGCGAAATTAAAATCCCAAAAACTGCAGTTAAAATCGCTGGAAGTTTTTCACGACTCATTAGCTTTGAAGGCTCCAACCTTGTAATTCATTAGGTTTTAATTAAAATATAATTTTTACCAGTAATCTAGCATATTTAAATTATTTTAACTAGGTTTAAGTAGATTTGGTTAATTACCTTAAGTAACAAAGTGCTGGTAAAATATATGCTAGAGGCATTGCAGCGAGTATACCCTTTAAATCAAATGGGAATTTTATCATTATAATTTTGTAAAAGAGTAGATACCTAGTATCTAGATACAATGGAGAAAGTCAACTTTCTTTAGAATTTTAACTTCAAAAACAAAACGAAGATCTCTAATCAATTTCTAATCTAGAAATCTAAGTAGAAAGTACTTTTCACTAACTTTTCACACTTTGTACAGATATTATTCGTATGTACGCTACTGATATAAGTAGAGTTTTCTCTACCCAAAAAACTTTCTCTGAAAATAAATACATATCTTTTTCTAAATTGGAGAAATTTTCTAATTAGTCTAATTAGGTAGGGTACTACTGATTTTTGATAAATTCAAAAGATAATATCTGAAAGATAAAACTCAAAAATGAGGTATTTTATCATATTCATAAGATTCTACTGCAAATGCAAATCAACTAAAATCCAAATACCTGCCTATTATATCCAGTATAGATCAATCCTGAACAATCATCTCTATTCCGTATTTACTTAACCCAATTCTACTAATTTTTAATTATTAAATTTAATGATTACTTTTCCGCACAAAATTTGTTTTCAAAAACTTATCATTCTCAAATTTTACTTTTTAAAATTTTCTTATTTCACAAATAATAATTAATTTTGTAATAATACTATGTCAAATAGTCAACTCTTAATATCAGAGCAGCAATGTTTTTTTACTGTAATAAAAAATGTTTTTTCCCCATCTGTAATCTGTAGTAGCGGTATCGTATGTACAAATAAAATCACTATTTTGATTCTTTGTAAAAAAGTAAATTGTATATTTTCTCAGGTTCCGATACTGTAAAGATAAATTGATTTGTGCTTTGAAGAAAGTTGACTTTCTCCCAATAAAGAATCTAATTATGTCCCTAAAAAGTAGGGAAAGATACAGATAGACTACAGATACGATAACTTACATTTAACTCTAAAACAACTCCAAGACAATCGGTCGACATTGAAATGATGAAAGCACTTATGACAATAAATACTGTCACACTAAAATAAATACAATAAATATAAAAATAGATAGAAAAAATAAATAAATAAATAGACAAATAAATAGACAATAAAAATTAATTAATGAAATTACCTAAAATGCCTTGTTGTACTCGACTTCCCTTTGCCGGCAAAGAACATATTCTCAACTACATCGCGTGCAACTAAAAGTGAAATAAATTAACATGAATCTGGATATGAATATGAATTTGAATCAGTTTAACTTACCAAAGCACTCCAATGGGAATGTCAGAAGGATCGTGAGGCAAAATAAAAGTCTTTAAACATTGATTAGCGTATCGTCCCAGCAATAATTTTCGAGTAAATCTCCTAAAAAGGTTAAATATTAGATATATATTTTGTTAAAATTTTTCAGGCACACAAGTACCTTGAACCATCCCAGTGAAAGTCGAGTATCCCCCAATTGCAAATATGAGAGAAATTAAGAGAGAAGTTCCAATAGAAATATGTGTAACTCGATTCCATTTCTCTTCAGATCGATTCTTTAATGATGTATAGATCATAAATGTATTATGATGACACATGAAAGCGAATGCAAATATCCCTATAGCTTGGATGAAACCAGTGTTTGAGAATTGCCATGCATCTATAAAATAGAGAAGGTAGAATGTAATACGATATCTCTTGTCATTCGAAATCTCTTATGATAAATTTTGAAAAAGTATTTTTATATTTACCTTCAGTAGGTGGTCTGAAATATCAAATAAAGTCATTAAAACATTTATAAAACAATTTATTTGCGGAGTAATAAAGACTAGACTTGGTAAACTCTGGGTCTTTTACTTATAAGAACTTTGAGATTTTGAGATCAGCGTTTGTTTTTACATAAGCAAGTACTTACATAATATACCTATACTATACTGAGGATGAATAGAATACTATAATTTAAGACAATACATAAGTATTTAGTGATAAAGTACAGTAAAGTATGTACATTTAACTAAAACTTAAGATAAGTTTTAAACGGTAATAGAGAAAAATTGATGATGATTTTCTACAAAACAGCGAGCATGCGGCTATTAGATAAAATGCTCTAATAATAATAACGGCTAAATTGCATTTTAATGGATCTCATTTGGTACTTCCCATCTCCCATTAATATTTAAGTTATATACCTATACCTACTTATAGAGCAATTTCAACAGAAAAGATCATCTCTAGTCTTAAAAAACTAGGTAGAACTTCACATTACAATACATACCATAGTACCTTACCACTTATATAGGTAAGTTATCTACATACATTTATCGGTAATTAGAATTAGAATTTGAAAAATAAATGAAAATTCACTCACATATGAAAATCTCCAAGTCTAATGAGAATCGAGAGCATGATGAATGCAATGGATACGAGTGAGATAAAAGATATTTTTGCCATTCGAGCAACATCCCTGAAAGAAAAACAAAATTCTAAGTATTTCAACTTTAAAACAATAGTTAAAGTTAGTTTTAAGTTATAAAGGAAATATTTGAACCACGAAACTTCAAAAATTTAGGATTAGGTACCCTAGCCCTAAAGTATCCTAAATATTCATAGGTAGAAGTAATACAAATATTTTGAGCCAATTAAAAATTTATCAAAGGACTTGCTGGTACTACAAGTGCCCTATCATATAAATAAATGAATTTTTGCAAAAAAAAATCTCTAAAATAGTTAAGTATAAAATTAATCCAAATCGCATCTCAATAAGACAGTAGACACAAAGCGCTTTTTTATGAAAACAATTTCAATTTTGGGTTATTTACTATTAGCTTTTATTAGTCATGTTTTTTTTAGCAGAAATTTGAAAAGACAATCTATGCTATTTAATTAGATTCTTGTTGGGCTTGGTAATTGGAATATTTTAGTAACTAACGATAAGTTTAATGATTTTTAAGCTCATGGTTCAAAGGATTTCCTCAAAAGTTGTTACTTATGTGTATATGAGCAAATAGTATGTATACCTGTACAAAGATAGAGGTAATGTTACAAAAAGAGTTGCTAGAAAAACAACAAATTCTCGTTGTAAAGTAAGCATCTCTGCTCTTACTGACGTGAAATAAATGAGTATTTTTGTAAGAGTGTCCCCCACAATTATGTTGTATGAAATCATTGCTAAAAACAAAAAAAAACCATTATCCTTTGTTATACCAGTTGCAGTATCAATATCTTAAATGTTTACAAAGGTGAAATTCGAATTGAAATATCTTACCGATAAGTGGATAGATAAATTGCAAAAGAGATAAAACATAGAATCCAACTTGTCCAAAAGCAGCTTTAAAATTTAAAATAATCCATCAATTTCAATTTTTATCCAAAATACCTAAAATTTGTTTGCATTACCTTCCATAATCCCTTGATAACTATAAGTACCCCCAAGTTTTCCAGATCTGATCATCAAAACCAGCGAGTAGTCCGTGATATACGCAGTGACAATCATTAAAATTATACCGAAACCAACTCCAGCTATTTATAATGTAAAATAAGAATAAGAATAAGAAAACCTATGAATTTACAACCTAGTAGGGTATTTTTAGTAGGTAAATATTCATTTTAAAGAAAGGACACGAGTAGGTTATTAAAGTATGTAATGCATACCTTGTTGTAGAGCGTAGGGCATGCCTAAAAAGTACAAAATTTAAAAAAATGTCAGGTTTAATCCGAAGTTTGTCTTATTTTAAATGGATATTAATGATATTTTCATGTGAACACCTGTGAATTTTCATACCTATAACTCCGGACCCGATAATACTGTTTATGTAATTAAAACTAGCTTGTGGTAATGTACTCTTTTCATGTTCTTCCATATCCATCTAAATAAAAATTTATCTTGAAATTAGTGAATAAAAAACCTTTGAAAGCAACCTTTTATCCAAAAGTGTATAGAAAATAGCATGCATAAAGAACCAAAATCAGGTAATAATAACAAGTGCATTGAGTACACTCGTTCAAAATTCAAAATAAACTTTCAAAAAAATTCATTCGAAAAGTATTATATATTATAAATACATGTATGTTTTATGATTACTTATGATTAAGTACTAATTCTAAGATAGATATAGCAAAAAATTGTATAAAATATTCCTTTATTTTGAAAAATTGAAATGTGACTTTATGTGATATAAATCCTATAGAATATAGAAGTATAGATAGAATGATTCTAGACATTTCTAAAAAGATAATTTAGGTGTAGGTATATACATTCAAATTGAAAATTGAAAAAAGTGTAACAGGATTGTTTGTGAAAGATTTCTAGTAAATTCTAAAACTAATTAAATTAGAGAAAAATAAGATAAAAAAAGTTGATAAATTCAGTTTCAGCCAGTTTTCCTAAGATTAGACATAATGAGAGTTAAGGTTAAGACATCGAACCTCGTGAACCAGACCAGACAAGTCATCTTCAGGTGATGACATAGTGAGTGGGATAGGTAGGGGTGGTGGTAGTGGATGAGCAGGTGGTTTTGTTCCAGCTGATGATGCTGATGACATTTGATATGTTGGCGGAATTTGCCCACTTGCAGGCAGAGGCTTTGTTTTCCCAACTGGTTGTGGTTGCTTTTGCTCAAGAGGTCCTTTCTGAAAATTATAAAAAAGTATCGTTAACAACAGTTTTTGGTCAACTTGATCATTCGGGTCATTCGATATAACATATTTTATTCAATTTAGTAGTGCTGACAAATACCTCTATCTAATCGAATTTTCTATGTATCTTACCCTACCCTATTTAAAATGTAAAAGATCAACTTGGATATCTTTATCTAATACCATAACCTACCTCCTGGTTTTACTAATTTTGTTCATTTGAGTAATTTTTTAGACCTCGGAAAGATAATTGTTAAGGTGCTTCATTTTTAGGCCAATAAAGCAAAGCTTTCCCTGGCTATTCTGCAATTTTTGTAAAATTTTGAGAATTAAAAAAAATTATAATTTGATATATTTTACGATTTTCAAGTCGGTTTAATTAAAAATATCAAAAATTTTGTTAAAATTTCTCTAATATAGATCGACCATTATTGATTTTTGATTTTTGTATTGATTTTTTTAAATAAATTATTTTTCGTTTACTATACCTAGGTAGTACTCTACATATTCCAAAAGTATACTATATAGAGAAATTTGGCTGTAAATGTACATTGGAAGCCTAAAATTAGTTTTTTTTCAGTGATTTTTGAACAATCTTTCTTTCAAAATTTTCAAAAGTAAAGACAGGGTTTTATTAGATAATTGAAAATTTAGAAAAAATGTTTATTTTGTCATTATACGAGTAGGGTACTCATTATTATTTTTCAAAAAAGTAAAATTTTCTGTCGAATTTTAATTCTCTAAAGATTATGTGTAATTCTATGATTTTTTGATATAATATTTTTACTACTCGTAGGTACATAGGGTACTGCCTTTTTATCTTAGTTTTTAAAGCAGCTATTTTCGAATTTCAAGTGCTTTTTTTGTCCAAGATCGATCTACTAATTACGAAAATTAAACCCAAAGGATTTTACAATTTTAATAGATAAGTGTAAAGATTGCATGATTTTTATATTTTGTTTGTAAAATCAAAAGTTTTCCAAAGGTTCATTTGCCAGTTTTCGAAGTTTCACAGCTTAAATTTAAGTTTTATAACATATAGGTACCTAGGTAGATTAATTTTTGATGATTCTAACGTTTAGAGGGTTTTATTGTCTTCAACATTATATTACTTAATGTATTATCTATTATTCAGGTAGATTGTAAATATTGCTGATAAAATTATAGAATCCTCAATAAAGCTGGGTCTTTTTAACCATTTTCTTTTCTCTTTCCCTTTCGAGATCTCGGACCAATTCGGAAAAATATTTTAGTTGGAATTGAAAAAGTTAAATTGCGAATTGGGAATGGCTTTTTGGGGGTTTTTTATACGCACTTTTAATAATGTATGGAATTCAATAAAGTCTTGTGTTCTGATCCTGCTATGCTGGAGAACAAGGCCTTTCCATTTAGTCGGAAACTGGTAAGAGGCAAATGGCTTTACTACTTACCTCAATTGTATTTAATGGTAAAAGTTATACGAGTATGTTCTATGTATTTATATTGGCTCTTTTTCCCTATTATTTTTTTTATTCTATCCGTACAATTTCTAAGTCTAAAGCTAAAGCCATATCAATCCATCTCTATTTCTTTCAACAGATTCCAGAACTCGAGCAAGGAATCTCTAACTTATTAGAATTCCAAGTGTGTTACGTAAATATCAGTACAAGTGATATATGAATTTTTGTATATCCTAATCCTAATAGTAAGTGTGAAATCCTTTATCAAATAGATTCTACATAGCAGATGTATTTGAAGCTTTTATTTTTATTTTTATTTATCAACAATGGACAAGCACTCGACTGAAATTGAAAAGAAATTCAGAAAAATATCTGGATCTTCTGGGGTCTGGATATGATCCAATCATTTGAATAGGAAATCTCATAATTGCTAAAAAAAAATTATAATCAAATCCAAATACGAGTCAATTAGTACTAGTTCCTTTTGTTAAAAATCTCTCAATGCAGATAAAGTTTAGGTTTCGATTGGTATAAAAAATAAATTTTTAAGAAATGTTGATTTTGATGATTACATAGTAGATTAGTACATATTTTGATCCTGAGAAATAAATGATTCTTTGAAATCGTAATATGGTGATAAATGTATTTGTCTAGGTATGTAAAATGATTCTAGAAATCAAAAAATGCAAAAGATCTTGTACCATAATTTGTTCAGTTTGCAAAAAAACCAAAATCAATAAGTGACAATGAAAACCTAGGACTTATAGTTATTTTTAATGCAAAACTAATGCTTTTTTTTTTTTTTTTACTTTTTTTAATTATACAAGTTATATTAGTGACCTAGTACTTATATTACTACTAAAATAGCTGAACTTTGTAAAAGAATTTAATTTAATTTGTATGGTACTACGATTCTTGTTTATTCAGTTGTCTATTTTCCTTTTATTTTTTGGTCTAGTTAACAAGACAAACATTGAGCCCTTTTTGCAAAAAAAATAATAAATTATTCTAGTATAATGTACTAGGTATTAGATATATGCATCAAGGATCTAACAATATAGCTAGAAAGTATCAACTAGCACAAAGTAATCAAAATAGTTTCGAACATAAATAATTATTTCGTTAAAAATCTTTAAAAATTATGCATATTTCTATTTCAAAAATGAATAATCTATATAAGTAGGGTACATTGGTAGTAGTAGTAATACTAAGGTATAAGATACTTTTGTGTTTCTTATACTAGATTATTATGAGATATTTTAAAGCAAATTGAAAACGAGTAGCTAAAAATTCTTACTTTACTTTCATCTACTCGTACCTACCTATCTGTATTATATCTGTACTACTTAGCTTTTACCTCATTAAATACCTTGACATACATTTAAAAAAATTGAGTTATCTGCCTTACTTTCTCCAAAAGCAAATTAAGTACCCAAATCAAAATCTCGACTCTAAAACTACTTAAAATCTGCATATCTGTAAACTTTCTCTCTCTACTTGAAACTCGAACTATACTCGACCTTAAGCCAAAGCTAGCTTTTATAAACTTAAATTGAATTTTTTTTTATAAAATTAAACTTTTTAATTTCCTTTCTCGTAATTCCAGCATTTCTCTACAAAAAAAATCATCCACAACATAATTCATCCTTACTGAACTGACGTAATACACTTTACAAAAATCTCCGAATTATTCCGAATTTTAATTTTTAACTTAATTTGAAAAGAGAATGAAAGATTCGAGAATTGAAAAAGAAATCCTTAAGGATTGCAATTGCGAGTGTGAATTCACTTTTCTATTTCTATTTCAATTTCTATTTTACTTTCATTTCATTTTGAATTTTAAATGTACAATTACATTACAAGTTACTACTGATATTACAGTACATTGTATATGTAAGTTTTGTGCACTACTATTAGATATGGTTCTCAATGTCACTATAAATAATTTAGTGATGTCTGAAAGTTCATAAGCTCGGGTAAACTGATATGTAGAAAATGTACTTGTAGTGCTAGTACCTAGTAAGTAAGTAATATCGATCTACATTTTGGTTTTAAAATTTTATAAAGTCTCTTTTCATGTCCTAGAGTCATACCACTGGATATACTTAAGGATAAGATATGGATTAAAATTGCGGATTTTAAATTTACATTTACAAGTTTATTCTGTTCTAGGTTCAAAAAGGCCTAAGGATTTTCATTCATATATCTAATAGATAGATATATATAGTTCGTAGTACCTAATATTAAGATTGAGACTACAGAACTCGTATCTTTAATTATATAAAGTTTGCAAAAAAATCGAACCTGTTGAGTTGTTGTTCCACTGCCTTGTGCATTTACCGCAGGTTGTATCGGAGATCGCCTTTTTGGATGACTTTGTGGTGGATCTAGGATATAACTTTTTTCATTAGGTGCTGTTCCAGCAGTTCTTTTTTGTGGAACAGTTTTTCCATTATTTGGATTTGCAACACCTCGACCACGACCTCCACCACCACCACTAGGACCACCAGAACTTGACATTATTAATTTTTTATTGAAAGAAAAACCAACAATTCTTTTACATTCAAATTGTACAACAATCAACAAAAGAATTTTTCAATTGCAAAATAATACTTTTAGTCACAATCAGGCCACAATTTTTCATTACAAAATAGCATAGATAATTGATTTCACAGCCTTCACAAGTAGAGTACTAGTAAACAAATCTTTTTGCAAAAATTCGATTTGACTGTTGATTTTTTCGCAAAAATATAAATTAGGTACTTGGTAAATGATAAATTACAACAGGAACAGGAATTTCGAGACCATTTATCTTAATTCGTATATTGATTCTTGAGGACGAAAAGGTCAGCAGAATTTTACAAAAAAGAATCTTTAGAAATAAAATTGAAAGGATTGGTCCACGTAATACATAATGTAAGTAAGTATTACTTGATAGAAATAATATTTTTGCAAAAATTGTTCAAAATTCTGAAGTAAAAGTTTCTTTCGGGAAGTCTGAAATCAGACTGAAAGGCTGAACTTGAGTAAAAGTGAAATTCGGGTTTTTTTCGGTCTTTTTGAACTGAAACTGAAATGGGTCGGCTCGGCTGGTAGAATAGAGCTTTGTATCCCTTTGGGGTTTTTCGGATCCTTTCCTTCCGAAGTTCCAAAGAAATTGTCTAACTCACAGAATATATATTATATTACTAATCCAATTAACTAACGATCTACTAATATTGTCAGATATGGTACAGGGCAGTATCAGTATAACCCTTAAAGTACTACTACTACAAGTATCTTGTCAAAGTCATTTCTATTTCAATATAATACCAGTATTATAAGAGCTAGTACAAATACAAAATACACTAGAGAAAACAAGTTCAAGATGAAAGAAAAACTTCAATTTTTATCCATTTTGTGTAAATACAAATACCAAGTCACAAATGCCTCTTGAAGTTTAAAAAGTTTAAAGGAATGAGGTAGCCAAATATTTAATTTAATTTAACTTTAACTTTAACTCAATAACTTTTCACATTTCAATTTCAAATGACACTCGACACTAGTATTGGTAACTAGAGATCTGACAAATTCAAATTCAAACTAGGCAACCATAAGCACTTTGCCCCTTTAAAACTCAAATCACAAATCAGTGTGGGCTTTAGGTAGGTACTATTATTATCAGTAGGTGTGATAATACCTAGTTATAATTCAGAATCTGTACACTTTAGATTAAGTTCTAAAAATCATAGATTTATGTAGAATTAGCTGACTGCTTGAATAAAATATTAATCATTCAACTGTCAAATAATGACTATACTAATGACTTCAATATCAGCTTGAAATTTTCTATCAAAATAGGTTTTTAACATGGATAATGACGACGGCGTATTACTGGTAAGTATAGTAATGTATAAGTATAAGTAATGTACTTTGATATGAAGTCTTTGTAAGTAAGAATTGCTAGATTTATTATTTTTATGTGGTTCAAGTTGAAATCTCCGAGGTAAAGTACCTACTGAAAGTAAAGTAAAGTAAAGTAAAGTGAATCTGTTCTGTTTTATTGTTCTTTATTTTTGCAGAATTTGAGATACAGAATACAGAGCAACAACCTCGATAGTAAGTACTGGTATACTTTATGTAATATGTAGTAGAATTTTGAGATTTTTTTGGGCGAGCACGAAAACTAACACGGTTCACATCCTATAATAAAATATACCTTAAATATGCCTTAGTATTAAGTATTAAGAAGAAATATACTTTAAAACCTCCGTATGAAATCTGAGTAACGGGTCTTTTTTGCATTTTCTTACCTTTATAAAGGTGTACACCTATATATCTAAATAAAAATTAGGCAAGATAAATCTAAATTATTATATAATGTAGTACTAGTAGTGGTAGGTATTTTTTTACGTATGCTTAGGTATTAGTAATAGAAATGAATTGGATAAGTTTATCCCGTGTGTAGGTTTGAGAATTTGAGATTATATTTTGGATTTGGAAATTTAAGTAAGGTTAAGATAGGCAAATATAAATCGAAGATTTGTATAGCTACTGATACTACAGTTTAAAGTTTTCTAGCTAGTTTATTTTGTCTAACAAAACCAAAGAATTTGAAAAATATATGAATGTATAGAGTATAATTTTTACTGGTATACTTTTATACTGTAATACATAGATTGGTATGGTATGATTTTGATAACTATACCTTACCTAAGTGTAGACGCCTACATAAGACCTTTTGTCTTTTTGTCTAGATTAAATAAATATTAATTTATTTATAAGTTTTCTGATTTATATTGCAAAATCCTTCTAGCTAAAATGTAATACAATATGCTGGATTTCTGTTTGTATAGTATAGGTATCTAACTTTATGCTATTTATTTATTTGAAAAAGAGCAAAGGTTAATTGTATCTAATAGAAAATGTAAGATTAAGATTTATCTATAGGTACCTATACCTTTGTAGATAATATTCGGTATTCAGAAGGTACCTAATTTGTATATCATTAATTATTCACAAACTTTTTAAGTTTTTAACGATTAATAAGTACCTAAGTAAGTATTATCTAGTCATTAGAATTATTATTCATCCACATCAAAAAAATTCGTCATGTTATGTCTTAATACCTAGATTTTCTATAAATTTTCCAAAATAAACAAAAAGTAATTAGCAATTTTTGTTAATTTTAAACTGGGCAGTAAATATTTTTTAAAAATATGTAGCTAACTTTTTAAAACTTTTATGTTTTGTTTGCACAATCATATAATCTCACAAACAACTCTATTTAACTTTACATATAAACAAGCCAGCTTCGCTGGCTTGCGCTATCAGTATATTTAACGGTCGAAGAATTTGAGCAATTGATATCGAAGGTT
>JAQIXA010002409.1:0-18078 GCA_034699045.1 Nanhermannia cf. coronata Gr-Ori-00579 | reverse complement strand
GAAATTTTGTATTTAGGTACAGTAATGCTATCTTAAGGAATGCTATCAAAATTTGGCCTAAATTTTGAATTAAATTTTTTATTGGTACCTACTGATCATTAGATCAACTGAAAATTTGGGCCAAATTGGAAAAAGGAGCCTTTTTTATGCCAAAAGATCTAAAGAGAGCTATTCTAATAAATGTACTTTGCAAAGTCAATAATTTTTGAGATTTCTGACTCAAATATTTGATTAAAATGTGGATTTCTCCAAATTGAATTGCATGTTTAACAAACCTTTAAAAGCCCTCATACGAGTATGAAAAATCGAGATTGATTTAGAAAATTGTAATTTTTTGAGTCGTAACTTCCTCTTCAAATTATTTCAAAATTATTTCTTATCCCCTTAAGGCTAATGCTGACTTATTCAATGAAACCTCTGTATAAAGTCTCTTATATCCAAGAAAGGCTCTATATAAATGTGTAGAAAAAAGACAGAAACTCTTACAAAAATGATATAAAAGTCCTTTAAACTTATTTATAAAGGTCTAAAATCGAATATTTTATGACTTTTTTAGTCAAGATTATGACAGATTTTTAAATTTATAAAGGGAAATTCCCTGATTAAATATTGTCATACAGTTGAGATTCTCTATAACGTCCTTTTTATAACGTCAGGAAGTCGCTTAAAAACTTTACATTTTCTTAAATTTCTCAAATAAATGACTTGATGAATCGACCGCTAGCTCAGTTAATTGAAAATATTTTCTCCTCTGGAGTGACGTTATAGAGAAATCTATGATTTCAAAATTAGGGATAAGAATACCACTAATAATTTATTATAAATTTCATATTCAGATTTTGTTTTCGTATCGTCAAATCTCATCTAATGAATAATTTTGCCAAAAAAATCTCAAGATTTTCTAAAAATGGTTCTACAGTTGAGACAAAAATTTTGATTTACTTTCTCAGTTTTCGATTCAAATTTTTTTTGAATTTATAAGTACTTTATATAGAGATTTGTCTGTATTATATATCAGATTCCATATTCGGGAAAAGGTCCTAAAATTCATATTTGAATTGCGTGTTTTTCCGATAAAATTTCTCAAATTTTCGAGTTAAACCGCTTTGATTAATAACTTTGATATTTTCTTCGATAGGTTTATCACACGTGAGATCTGTATTTGTTTGCAATTTGAGAATAATTATACCCCTTGTTTATCTACCTACTCCTACTACCTACTTATATTATGTACTTACTACAGTAGTAGGTAGTACCCTACTAATACAAAAAGGATTATTTTATATTAAATTTGCTACTCTAAATTAGCCCTTTACCTAGGCATTCTAAGATTAAAAGAAATTATTTGATTGGATTTGGATTTTGGTTTTGGTTCGTTTTGAGAATAATTAAGCCCTTTAATTTTTTGGACTATACTCGTACATTTAACTGTTTTAGTATTCTTGATATTGATTATGACAGAAAAATTGGCAAAAATGTCAATTTTTTGACAGAAATTGACCTCTAATAAAACAATTTAAGCTAAAATTTTGTTAGAAAAATAAGATTTTTAACATTCAAAATTCAAAATGATGGATCTTAAAATTGAGAAATCATAATTTTTGAGACATGTCTTTGTAAATGGCATTCTTAACTTTTAAATTAAAAAATTCAATTATACGAGTATATTCATATATAAATATAATTGCTCGTACTAGGTTTAAATAAAGGGGTTATTGACTAATGTATCTGATTCTGAATGAAATTGAAATTGTACCTACTTACTAATGCACATAATAGGGTAAATTACATAGTAAATTAAACATTTTGTGAAACTCTACAATGTAATAGGTATTAGGTAGGGTACTTGAGCTAAAGTCATAAAATATCAAAAGTGAATAAAAATCACGCAAAATTATTTCAGAAATCTCAGACCGGAAAATTCGTGTCAGACTAATTTCGACAAATGTACTCGTATGTACCCTACTAATGTAATTGCATTTTGGATATTAAAAAAAGTCATACTTTTTAGCTCAATATTTGCATTAAAACTCCTACTAAATACTTGATTAGAAAAAAATAACAAATTTTTTGAATCAGTTACGAATACCTATGATGGTATTCTTGCATCAAATTTAACTTTGAAAACTTGGTTTCCGTGAGCGAAAACTAGGATTTCAAATTGAATATCGATTAGTGATTAGAAAAATAACATAAATAAAATTTTGACACAAAAATCTCAGGATTTTTCAAAAATTGTTCTAAAATTCAGGCAAAATTTTTGATTTTGCCATTTCAAGATTTCGATTAGCTGCAGAATTTTTCTGAATCTAAAGTTCTAAAGGTCTATAGGTATTTTAGTAAATTGTATTTATCTGTATTAGAGATTTTCTATAAATGATTGAGAATTCAATCCAGGCAGGCCAGAAAGCAAAAAAATTTTGAAAAAAAAAAATTCAATTTTGACTTACTTGAACACGAACTTCTGGTAGATTAACTTTCATAGCGAGTTCCTCACGACTATAAACCTGGAAAAAATTCCATTAGTTTAGTTAAGTAAAGAGTCTATAAACCAGTTTTATAATTCAATTTATTATAAATTCAATTTATCCTATTAAGTGATTAGATAAATGATTACTAATGATTTGAATTGAACAAAAAAATTACAGCTTTACTTACATCTGGGTAATGGCTCTTTTCAAATGCTCTTTCCAACTAAAAAAATCAACAAAAAAATGGAAAATTAAATCATCTCAAATCACAAGTCTCATCCTTAAATCCTTAAAAGGTTACAACTTCTTGTATAATCAGAATCAGCTTGTAAGTTGATTTTGAACCATAAAAACTTGAATCATTAAATAAAGTAATTTTTTAATCAAATAAAAGGGCAAATCATCACAAAATCAGGTTTTTAATCAACTCTAATTTGAATTCACTTTTTTGTAAAAAAAATCAGTAAAATATCGGAAATTTTGGATTCCATATTTAACAAATTGTGCTCAAAATTGGCTAAATTTAAGATATTTAGATACGCAAGTCCCTCTGACTGATGCTACTGCTTAAGATTAGTTATTTTTGAAACCTAATCATAAATTTTAGAAATTTAGAAAGGGGGGTCCGAGATTTGTGCATAAGTTATGCCAATAACTTGTTCACAGCTTTTGTAGTGCTATATCGAAGCAAAATTTAGTCCCAAAACTCGATTTTGATAATCATTTTGGCAAATTCCGCTGCAAACAGCTCCAAAACTGAAGCGGGAATATTCGAAAATTATCAAAAATCCTTATATTTCACTATTTCAGTCAGTTTTTTGATGATTTTTGAATATTCCCGCTTCAGTTTTGGAGCTGTTTGCAACGGAATTTGCCAAAATGATTATCAAAATCGAGTTTGCAAAAGCTGTGAACAAGGTATTGGCATTTCCTAGGCACAAATCTAAATCTCGGACCCACCTTTCTAAATTTTTGTTTATAAAGTGAGATATTTAGGTTAGATAGTAAAAATTTAGTAGTTTTTTATGAAAATGGCGGATTTTACTTCATGAAGTTGATAGGTTGTAAAAGTAGTTCGATTTCTGCGATGTTTTTTTTTGGGCTCGTTGAGACCATCGTCACCATCATGGTCATTTTCGTCAAGTGGTCCACCTGGTGAAGTTGAATCGTCAATATCATGATCACCACTACCTGAAAGACAATAATTATTCAATTTTATCATAAAACACTAACCATATTATACAGGTTTTTTTACACTAAAGAGTGAAAGATTTCTTCAAAATTAGATAAAAATTGGATTCAAAATGAAAATAGCCAATTTCTTTACATTTTATTTGTATCAGTAGTTGCTTAAATTACTCCAAAATTAGCTAAAATTGTCTCAAAATCAAGATTTCTTAAAGCATTTTAAAAGTTGAAAACAGATCAGAAACCTACTCTGACAAATTCATACAAATTAGACAAATTCATTATAAAAGTGTTTTAAAAGTCAGATAAAATTGTATATGCTCAAATTTTATAATTTTTTTTTCATAAGATGGTGATACTGGATTAATTAAGATGATTTTTCAGAATAAAATTGAAATTTCAAATTTTAATACTGAAGTTGACTAGTAGATATATCGAATACTAGTCTACCTAAATTTTAAAAAAATTGCCTAAATTACCTCCAATAAGACCACGATCTCGATCACCAAAATCGGAAGAAGTATCAGAACATCCACCTGAGGTCCGAATTTTGGTCGATCTAAAATCCCCACTTGGATTAACTTGATGATCATCGCATGATTGATCTGTAAAATATTCAAAAAAAAGGCTGATGATGCAATAATTAAATTGTTTTGTGTTTTGTTAATAAGAGAATAACTGCTGGTATTGTTTTACACAATAAGACCCCTTGTAGTGAAGTACATAGGACCATAGGTACTTGTGTGTAAAAATTTACAATTTAAAAATTTATATTTATAAAGATGAGTCCACGAGACACCCAAGGCATAATTTACACGCTAATACTCGTATTTGAGCATTTTGAGTCAGTAGGGCCTGGAGCACAATGTTAATTTACAGATTAAGATTTTAATTATTTTATATTGCCAATTAATTCACAAAAAATTAAATCGTGATCTAGAATTTCATATTTTGACTACTTAAGTATTTATACTGTAGTAGTAGAAGGGGGAGATCAAATCTTTGTAATAAAATTTAATTGTACTTAAAGACCGGGTTTCTATTTACTATTTGGAAACTTAAAATAAGTCAAAAAGTCAAAATACTTTGTAAGTACGCCTTGTCAAATGCAAAAGTATCAAAAATCAAGAATTGTATTTTGGTCAAGATTTTGGGTAGTATAATAAGATACTCAAATCTACTAGTTTCATAAAAATCATCGTGATAATCAAATTTCAACAAGAATACCTATCTTATTTGAAAAAAAGTTAAAATTTTTAGCTTTAAAATCAAACTTGACATTTATCCAAGTATAAATTGAAATGATATCTGTAATTTGGTTACAGATATCAGCAGGTCCCCGGATTTGTGCATAGGAAATGCCAATACCTTATTCACAGGTTTGTAGTGCTATATCGACGCAAAATTTAGCTCAAAACTCGATTTTGATAATCATTTTGACAAATTCCGTGGTAAAAAGCTCCAAAATTGAAGCGGGAATATTCGAAATCATCAAAAATCCTTATATTTCACCATTTCAGTCCGTTTTTCGATGATTTTCGAATATTCCCGCTTCAGTTTTGGAGCTTTTTGCAGCGGAATTTGACAAAATGATTATCAAAATTGGTTTTTGGGGCTAAATTTTGCTTCTATATAGCACTACAAAAGCTGTGTGCAAGGTATTGGCATTTCATATCATGGACCCCCCTTTTGTAAATTTTTAAAATTTCTTCAAGTGCCTGCCTAATAAAAAAAAATTATATTAAGAATTAACAGTACCTAACTCACAATCTAGTACTAAATAATTTCGGATTATATTAAGGACTTGATATATGAATTTTGCTTTGATTTGTCGATTTTTTTTTTGACAATTCTGAATTTGAACCAAATGTGCAAAATTTCTAAAATTTTGAAAAAATTACATAACCGAGCTTTCTCCATATAATTTCTAGGATTTGCACTTGCATGACAAATGCTCGTTTATCCTCGGATTTGAAGTTTAGATTTGAAATTGAAAGAGAAATGTTAACCCCTAAAAAGCTCATTTCCTCTGAATAATTGAATTTTATTTTATGTTTTTGTAAACTCGATATTTAATGCTTTTAATACTACTACCAACTACCATAGTAGGTACATTACTTAACAAAAGTTGTAAAAAAATTGCATAAAAAGTCTGAAAATAATTAGAATAAATACAAATCCTCCGTTTTTTTGAGGATTGTTTGATCTGGTATGTAGATAGATGTAGATACCAAGATTAAATTTTTTGTTTAAATACTCGACTAACTTAATTAGGTATATTATATAAAATAGATTATCTCATTAAAATTAGATTTACTTTATTTAGCTCGAGGGTGTACTGTATATACCTATATGTAGTTGGAAAAAGTTTCAACTTCTAACACGATGAATTAGAATTAATTAAGTCTTGTTTGGCATTTTTACTATACATTGGATCAGTATACCTATTTGAATTTCAAAGTTTCAAAAAACAAAGTTAAGCAGATTAAGGTAAAGTTTTTGATTTGAGATATTAGATCATTTGGTCAAAGTCAAATTAGTCAAAATACTAATATTTTAAAGATAATATTTGACAAAATTTTAGTAGAAAATGATACCTTGTAAGAGATCAGATTGATTTTTGACATTTTTGCTTTGAAAGTTGATCGTTTTTTTTTAACTTAAGTAAGTTGTTTTTGACATTTTTGCTCATTTTTCTTTTGACCAATTTGATTTTTGACATTTTTGCTTTGCATTTGGCTCTTTTTTAACCGACCAAAAGCATTGACCGAATTGGTTTTTGATATTTTTGCTACTTTTTGTCTTTTTTGAAGCTTTTGATTTTTGACATTTTTGCAGAGAATTTTGTTATTTTTTCCACTAAAGTCTAATCAGCCTATCTAGTTTGTAGTGTTTAATCTTTTTGTCTTAATTCTAAAATCTGGACATAAACAAACCTGGCTGTCCTTCAGTTTTTGTAAAAAAGGGATTATCTAAAAGGTTCGAATTAATTCTACTTTTGAGGCTTTTGCTATTAGCTTTTGCTAAGACTATTCGAAGCAGGGTACTATAATACACTAGGTCAAAAAATCCAAAATAAGGATTTGAATTTTATGAATTTTTCAAAAAATTTATCCAAAAAACTTGAATTTTTGACAAAATCCCGATTTAAAACTAATAAATCATTTGCTTTACTATAAGTACAGATACAAGATGTAAAGATTCTCTATTTGAAAAATCTTCTCTACAGATTTTTATAAAAATAAAATATTCTCTTGAAACTAGATAGGTTTTTATAAGTAAAAATTTTGACAAATTTATAATTTAGATTCATCTTATTCTTTGTACATCTTATTTAAAAGGTGAATTTTTGTACTAAAATTTGACCAAAATTTTAAAGTTCAGGATCTAATGTAAGTGTAAGTCTTTTAGAGGTGTATTTATCCTCAAAAAGTGGAAAAATTGAAACTAATGAACCATAAAAATAAGCCGAATCATACAAACCACTTGACATATTATTGAAACCTTTCAAATACTTATTTCAATTTAGACTTAACTATTTATATTAGTACTACTACCGGTACTACTAACTAGTACCAAAGTGCCCTTGATAAGATCTCTAAATTTTTAAATTTCAAATTTGAAGGCGAGAAAACACCATTTATCTATTGGATTTTTACAGTAAAAACCCTCTCTATAAAGTACAGAAAATTACAAAAAATTACAAAAAAAAATTGAAATTCAAAGCCCAATTTGATTAAATAAGGTCAAAAATGTCCCAAATTCTTTTTAGATTTAAGATTCAATCGATTTTGAGCAATTTTGATTTTGAGCATTTTGAAAAACGTATCTAATATCGGTAGGGTAGGGTATATAAAAAATCTCGAGTATTTAATACTTTATGAAGAAGTTAAGCTCTGAGTTTTGAGTATGGTACTTAAAATGTTGATCAAAGAAGCATAAATAAAATGGATAAAAAAGGACCTTTAAAAGGTCTTTTTCTAGAATAAAGTGTCGGAGATTTAGGTGTGATTTCGGATGAACTTGTTAATTATTGAAGTACTTTTAAGCTTTTTTTTCTATTCTTTTTTAAAGGTTTTGGTTTTTTTTGGTAGGTAAACTAAAGCCTGGGAGCAAGACTCATTGTCCAGGCAAGCTAGGAGGGGATAATTGACAGCTCCTTGTATTCTATTCTACCTGAAGAAGAAAATTATACAATTTTTTGATTTTTTGATGATTTGATTTTTTGAGAACCCCAACTGAGATTCTTATGGAGATACAACAAGGAGTCGAAAATAATTCATAAAAACCATCATAAAAGCTCTTTATTTGTAAAATTATTAGTTATAAATTTTTTACCAAATAGAAGATTTTACACCTAGAGTACCTATACTTAAATTTGGAAAATTTTATGAATTATATTTGAAATTGCCTTTGAACCCTTATGTTTTTAAGATATACAGTAAACAATGCATAGTATATGGATTTGGATTTTATTTTTTGTGATATAGCTATAGGTAGGTATTATGATAGATACAATACAACTTGAAAAAGGATATCTTCGGTTTTTAGGCCTTTCCGTTAAATTTCGGCCAGAAAGGCCAGAAAGCCCATTATAACCCGAAGATATCCTTTGGTAAAAATTAATAAATATGATTTTGAAATCCAATTTTGATAAAAAAGGTCTAAAAAAGTGTTCAAAAACTTCATTTTTAGATGGTTTATCCCTAAAAAACCATTAAAATTTTAAAATTTATTCTTAATAAATTGCTTTATCTATAAAGTACCCTATTTATGACTTTAGTTGGTACTATATGAGGAAATTCAGCTCTAGATGGTTAGACTTTCACACGTTATTTTACTATTATACCTAAATTTATTATTTTTAAACTTTTTTTAGTGGTAAAATGCGAGCTAGATAAAATATTTTTGTCTAGTAGCAAAAAAGTGTCCGATCGAATCAATCGAGTTTTTGGGCCGACACACGCTCAGCCTTAATTAATGCATCTTTAATTAAGAACTTACCTGCTGCTCATTATTATTTCGAAAAAATACCCTTACAGATACTTCTAGCTTGAGTACAAATCCCTCATAAAAGGATTTGACCGTATATTTTCTTAAATTATTAGGAATTTATAGAATTTTTTTGGATATTTTCAAAATTTTGATGCGGCTCGAGGATTTTGATCTTTTTTTTTTTTTTTATATTTGAAATTTAGAAATTTTTGTATCTAATTAAAGAATTTGGTATAATTATTGAATATAAACAAGAAGGTTCCTGAAATTTTCTAAAAATTTAAGGTATTGTTTAAACTAGTAGAATTGACTTGACCTTTGACATATTTGACACATTATTTAGTAATTTTAGGCAATTTTTAAACCCATTTTAAGCTGATTTTGAGTTTTTGGCCAAACTTTGACCAATAAAGATGTAAAAGTTCAAACTTTTTGTATAATTATTTCTCGACTTTAAGCCTGTCTAAATGGGAGAAATTGCCAATTTATAAGCATTTTTTTCAATTTCGAGCTCTCAGGATTGTCTGAGGTAAAAATTAGTTATTATAATAGATACGATCTACTACTATGTACTATAGAGCATAATAAGTGAGTAGTGTAGGTACTACCGCAGTTTAAAATGTTCAATTTAGATTTGAAGTCCCGATAAACAAATAACAAAGGGGGATTCTGGACCAACTAATTACTCCAATTTTAAACTCATTATTCAAAATATTAATTTTATTATTACATTTGATTTATTACTGTATCTACCATACCAGTAGTAGTATAGGAATTTGAATTTAAAAATTTGAATTCAATTGAACTCATCAATTTGACTGGCTGTAGGTACTTATACTATACGTATAAGTAGTAGTGGAAATCAATTTGATGAGATTTTGAACTCTTGAAATATTTGGCTAATTGACTTAATTGCCAGGATAGTGCTAACTAATTAACTGTTTTCATAAAATAATTTCTACTTATTTAGCCTCTATTAGCAAGTTTAAAATAGTAGTAGTACAAAGTACAGGTACCTAATTTGAGATTTCAGCTTTTTAGACCATCTTGAAAGCTCTCTTATTTTAAGAAAATATTTCAAAAAATCTTGCTTTTAAAGAGTCATGATTTTCGATTCGAGTCTAATTCTGATTTTTAAAATTAGAACCTGGGTATACTATATAGGTTAACGTTTTGAACAAAAATTTGGAAAATTTTTCAAAAACAGAAACTCTTTGTAACTCTTTGTAAAAAATATCAAAATTTCTGATTTGGTAAATATTTTCGGCTCAAAATACTTACTCAATTTTTCAATAAAATATGTAGACTTTATAGTACTAGGATTTAATTAGCTACTTTTTAGATAAAATAATTATGTGATCAAGGCTTTGAAGGTTATAAATTATCATCATAAATTACTCAAAATTTTGAGGTCAAAGGTCAAACTCTCAATCTCCGTCGATTACCCTTATAGTTACTTAAATATCTTTTGATTTTTGATAAAAATTTCTATTTTTTTTTGCTAATTTGCTTAAAATGGGCCACAAGGAGCTACTTGAAATTTTTGCTAAAATGGTACAACTAGACCCTATAAGTGTCCTTTTTTTCAAAATTTGGTTAAAATCAGTCAAGTACTCTGTAGTTTTCGAGTTATCATTGATACACATGCAAAGAAACAAATAGGCAAACAAACAGACATATTGAAATCAAAATTGAGAAGTAAGTGCTCTCTTTGCTCGCACAACAAGCCACTTACAGAATATTTTCTGAACAAATAGGCCAAAATTAGTTTTTAATTTTTTGTTTAATCTAAACTTTAGTAGACATGACTAAAGCACCCATTAAACTCATGAAATAATAATGAAACAATTTAGAAATGCTTTTTATTAAATATCAGTAGCAGTACCTGCAAGTACCTGAGTATGTACACTATATTCTACAATCATTTCATACCTAAATTACAAGAGTAGTGAAATGGGTTTTCTTAATGCCTTAAACAGCAGAGTGGAATAAAGAGATTAAATTTTTGATAAAATATTTAGTGTTTTGTAATGGGCCCCCAGTAATCAAGACATGAAACTTTGAAACCTTTAAAAACTCAAAAACTAAAAGCAAATCTTTTTTTATAAACCCATTTAAATCAATTTAATTGCCCTGATAAGCTCAACTTACCAGAAGTACTCGTATATAGTACCTTATATATGCTATTCTATTAGTAAGAAATTGAACAATTTGCAAATATGTCAAAATATTAATAACATTTTATTGGATTTGCACAGCAGAATGTATCTGTAAAGTACACTAATCATTCAAAAAATAGCAAAGGTCTTAACCAAATAAACCAAATGTCAAAAAGTTCGTTTGAAATGATTGATTTTTAATGGTTTTTTGACCAAAATGGACTTTTTTTTAAAGAAAATTATCTACCTAGGCCTAGATATATGATTTATTTGATATTTTAAAAACCGAAAATCGAGAAATGATGTACTTTTAAGGCCAAATTTTAATGAAGATCTGAGCAGATGTGGTAAATTTCAAAATTCCAATATTAGAAAAAAATACTTTTTTGATCTCATAATGTTTAACTCAAATTGAAGATTACATAGCTAAGATATTCTGGAGAACTTTTAAGGTCATTTTAACCATTTTTTTAGAGATAGATTTGAATTTATACCTAGTGTTTCTTGCGATTAGAGATCTAAATATTTGTGTAAAACTTTATAGAGAAGTTTCAATGTACTGGTACTAGTAGTAAAGGTAATTTTGGGTTTGAGGGGAAATCAAAGATTCGAAGTAATTGATTGAATTCTACTCGAAGGAAGTTATTTCCGATAAGGACAAATTAAGAATCAGGTTTTTGGAGGAGGAAATAGCTTTTAAATTGACCAAAAATCAAAAGTAATCAAAATCGAATCAAACTTAATTGCAATTAGGAATATAAAAATAACTCGATTTTTAGACTTAAAAATTCAATTTTTGCCTAAATATGATCATTAAACTTGCTACTGTAAATACATATATAATATGGACTAACATTTGCTAATACTTATAAATAAAACTACCAAAATTTAGAAAGCTACCTATTTAGAAAAAATCGATCTTTAAAAAATTTTAGCCAAAATTTTGAAATTGGTTTTGAATTCGGCGTGTTTAGGAATTTTTTGACTTGTTTTTAGAAATCGACTAGAGAATGATAGGGTATGAAATTTTGAAACTTTTTTGATATATTTTGTCACATTTTCGACATATTTTCGATTCTTTTTTAAAAAACTTTTTTGGCCCATTTCTGATAGATATTTTTGATACTTTTTCTAGATACTTTTCTGGTACATTTTTGTGTACCTATTTTGACTTAGAAAAATGTATTTTTGTAATTTTTTTGCTTACCTTGTGTGATTTCTTCCTTCATAGCTTTCCTCTTAATACCTCTAGGAATCGGTGATTTCCCAGCATGTTCATCACTATCACTTCCACCACCATGAAATTCATAATTGTTCAACCCCTGGTTATTTTCCCCACTTATAATCTGTCCATTATTGTTATTATTATTATTATTGTTATTATTGAAAAAATAAGCACGGTTAAGAAATGCTTGTTGTTGTTGATTCAAATGAGCCATTTGCATCTGTTGTTGTGGACTCCCGTAAGGATTTGTAAAGCGAAAAAGTGCATGCGAATTTTTACTCATTTTCCCGCCGATCCCGAGGATTGCATCTATTGAATGTTGGGCTGTTTGTGATGCACTTTGGGAACTTGATGACAATGAGCCTGGAGAACTTGGTGGTCCTCCACCACTTTTCAAATTTTGTTCAGCTAATGCTGGACTTGTCACTAGACTGTCTACGGCCATGCTAAGTGTCCAAAAATTTCAAAAATACTCCAGAAAATCACAATTTTCTATAAAAAAACTCAAGGAAATTTCGAAATTTCTACTCAAATTTTTTTAAATTTTCCAACCCCTTTCAACAAAAGTTCACAAACTTGCTCTCAAATGGTTTTAGAAGAAAAGTGTCAAAATTGTACTAAAATTCTCACTATATTTGAAGATTTTTAGAAATTTTTGGAAAATTTTCTTAATAGAATCGTGGAACTTTGATTTTACAAAATTTTGAAAGCAAAATTTGACAATTTTTAACAACTTACTGTGCAAGACCGGCTATTTGTGATGTTACCAGTGTACTCGATGGTGAAAGAATGATTTATATTCGCGGTTGAAAGTTTGCTTGGTCTTTTGTGATCAAAATATACCATGGTTTATGGCACTTGGTAATGGTTTATACTCGTAATGGTAGTAGATATTATACTTTATATGGGAATTTGTACAGCGAGATTCTAGGGTAAATATTTCTGCTCTAAAATTTTGTTCAGCCCAAAGGCGGACTCTCATATAGTAAACTCCCAGTAGAGATTTCGGGCTATGTATTTATCCCATTATAAGTACAAACTGACTCTTTTCCAAAGGTTTTGGACATCCAGCATCCAATCATTGATAATTTACTACTACTATCTATATACCTTATCCGTTTGTTCATAATGCGATGTGATCTTACCAAGTTTAAATCATTACATTACTCACATTATTTACTTTTTCATATACTCGTATAGTGTCATTCAAAAGTTAGGAAATCGTTAAAAATTTCAGGAAAATACTCAAGTGCCTCAAAAATTTCAAGATTTTGAATTTCGATCCAATTTCTGAAATCTTGGAACTTGGAGTTCAGGAGGATTTCAAAATTTCGAATTTCAGCAGAATCTAATAAAATTTACGACTTTTGGGTAACATTGGGTAACAAGGATCCCAATATAAGAATATACATACCTTACATCTATAAAGATTTTGGTAATTTCGTTTGGAAAAATTTACAACTACCTACAAGTATCTGATTTTTAGACCATTTTTTGCCATTTCTAAAAATTTTACAACATTTCAAACCCTGCTTTCAAATACTTTATTACAATTTTTTGCATAATTTTAGACATTTTAACTCGTTTTCAAACCAAAATTTTCGAGACCCTTTTTCTAAATTGTCAAAAGTTCGAATTTCAGCAGAATCTCAGAATCTCGCAATAAAAATTTTCATAATTTACCACTTTTTGGGTAAATAGCAAGGATATATAAGGATATACCTGCTACAGTATCTATAAAGATTTTGGTACATTTTGAAAAAATTTAATTACAAGTATATCTACCTAGATAGTATCGGTATATGATTTTTAGACCGATTTTGGCATTTCTAAACGTTTTACATTTCAAATCCTGCTTTCAAACACTTTATTACAATTTTTGCATAATTTTTGACATTTTTAACTCGTTTTCAACCCAAAATTATGGAGACACTTTTTCTAAATTGTCAAAATTTTGACATTTTTAAGAGTTTTAAGCCCGTATGTAAGATTAACAAAAAATTTGAAAATGGTTTTTTAAGGCATTTCAATATTTGAGACAAAAATGGCCAAAAGAAGCGAGTCAGAAAAAGCTTTAAATAATTCACTTTAGTTAAGTACCCTTAATACTTTTTAGCAATTTTGATAATTTACCTGTAATTAATTGCATTACATTTTGCATAAGTTCCACTTACCATTATAGCATTAGGTAGATCAATTGTTAAATTTCGAAAATTTTTCCATTTGGATTCTACAGTGGTTTAAGTGGTTCTAAAAAATTTAAAATTATAATTTATGAATGACTTGGCATTAAGGCTCATTTAGATAAGGATATTTTTTATGGGATTAAATTCACAATTGCTATTTAGATATCCTATAGTACTAGTACTAGTAGTGTAGTACTACTTATAAGTTTTTGAATTTGAATTTAAATGGCTAATCTAATATGTAAGTCTTATCACTTGTGGAAAATTTATACACCCGATTTATAATACCTAAGTACTTAAGTACAACTACCCGATTTCGGTTTTGAATTCAAATTCGAATTAAATTACCTGCTAACTACTCCAATTTATACCGGGCTTTTTTTATCTCTGAATTCTTAAAATATTCACTTTTATTCCATGACTAATGGCCAGAATACCAATAATATGTATTTATAAAGTATTCTAGTAATCGACTTAAATTCACACAATATCTCATATAACTAGGCACTTTACATCCAGATATAGGTCACAAAATTGAATTCCAAAAATGTCAAAAATCAATTTGACACAAAAATGGGGCCAAAAGGCATACAATTCAATCAATTTTAGACTAAAATGAGGTCAAGAAGGGCAAATTTTTTAATAATTATGTCCTATCCTACCATACTTGTCTAAAACTGAAGGTTTCAGATAGGTAGTTACTTGAAGTATCGATTTCTTCAGATCTTCTAGTACCTATATAAAATTAAAAACAAAATCAGGAATTTTCGAATTCTCATTTTTAGAATTATCAAATTAGAGCCAAAAATCTAAACTTTAAAATTTTATTATCGAATTTTGCCATTTTGAATGAATTTTTGGCTTAAAATTTTTCCAAAATTCAAGTTTTTAAAATCAAAAATTATTACAAGTTATATGTATATACTATAATATAATATAATATATAATATAATTATAGTATATATACTATAATATTAAGTATATTATACTATAATAGTATAGTTAAGTACCCTACTACTATGAAAAATTATCGAACATATAGAACCAAAGATAAATTTCTTAGCAAGTCTACTAATCGTAATCTTAAAGTAATTTGGATCATGAAATTGACAGAATTTTGACGATTTTGAATTTGGTCAAATATCCTACAAAAAACCCATTTATACCATTGGTACAAATGGCCTTTACTTGTACCTCATTTTTATGAAGTGAATAAACGCAAAGCTCATTAACTATTTATCTCCATAATACCCATTAGAATTGCGTCTAATTCTAACCATAAGTAGTACAAAATACACCAAATATTAGGTAGAGTTAGAGTGTAATGGGAGAAATTAAGTCATTTAAATTACTTTTTGTGTAAATTTCACCCAACACCTTCGGAAATTATTTTTTTTGGCTCCATTGCCAATCGCCTGTCTGCCTCTCAATCCTCAAGTATCAAGTAAAGTATCTAAAATATCTATAGGTCTGATTGACTACTCACTTTTCTCAACTGTCAGACAGACAGACCTAGAAAAAGGAAAAAAAACTACTAATGATATTTTGCACCTTGGGTAATAAATACATTTGTTTGTTATTCTATTAACCCTTTGACATGTTAATTGACCATTTGGAATTTAGATCTGGAGATTGTAATACCAAGGGGAAGCCTTCAAATTTGGATCTTTTCAAAAGAATTTCAATATCCGTAAATCCTAAAAATTTTCAAGTTTAATCGTTAATTCAGCTTTGACTTTCGAAAGTTCAAAAATGTTGATAAAAGGAGCTACCCTAACTATATCAATACTAGAAAAAATTAAATTTCTCATAATTATATAATTATTCAGACACCTTTAGACTTTAGACAGACACCTTAAAAGTCAATAATTTCGATAAAATTTTCGATAAAAATTTCGATTGAAATTTCAAGATTCGATATCTAATTATTCGAATCATTCAAATTTAAAAATATTTTTACTCTACTTCCTAATAGATAGTTAGAGTACCTATGTAATATGTAAAACATAAAAGTAAGAAAATATCGAAATTTATCAAATTTGAGATTGAAGTTTCAATTTTATGGGTTTCTCTTTTAGAGTATCCTACCTAAATACAAAAAGGCCAAATTTTTCTCTAAACCTCACCCTTATATTACGTACAAGAAGTCCTAAGTCATTGCTTTATTACACTTACTTGGTTAAGTAATATGTTCATATTTAGTTTTGTTTTTAGGTCCCTTATCTTTTTTGTCATTATCCTATTTTTCATAAAATTTTAGCTCGTGCATAAATGAAAAATAGTGTACAAATCATTGCCCAAACTCCAAATTGACTTTTCAAGATTTTTCAAAAAATGGAAAGAATCTATTCGGCTTTCAGGCCTTTACCATATTAAGGCCAGAAAGCTCATTATAACCCGAAGATATCCTTATAAAATGGATATTTTTATAGATGTTACATAATATATAAATCTCGGAAACAAACAAGCTTAATTCTGATCCCTGGGTCCAAGAATTTAACCTATTTAATGTTTTGACCAAAAAAAATTGATCGAAATTTGATAAATTCGTAATTTAAGTTTAAAATTTTGAACAAAATAAGAAAATAGGTCATCAGGCGATTGACCTTGTCAGTGTCAGTTTAGCAAGTTAAGAAAAATTTGTGGATCATCCAAACAAATAAGCATACACCCAACAACGAATATAGTAACGGATAAACTAATTTGAAATATGTACTATTATGAAAGCCTAATTAAATATCAAGATTTCGAAATTGTCTCATAATTGTTTTTTTCCCTAATCTTTTACATCGAGACTTAAAATTTGGTGACTAATATCCCTTAAGCTCTTAAATCTATTTTTGTAATCTACAAACTCCCAAATTTCAAATTCTATAACTTTTTCCAACTAAATTTTAATTTCTAATTTAAGAACTATCAGTATATACAGCAGTATTCATAATTTATCCTCATAAAATCGAATCCTTGAGCCAAAAAAAAACTCAATTCTAAAAGATAATTTGAGCCCAAATTGAAAATGCCATTTGGTACTTGATTTATAAAGGGTGAAAAGAAAAACAATCTGATTATCTCATCTATAAAGTAAATCTAATTCGAATTTACTAAAAAAGGGAAGGTTTTGAAATTGGAACTTTTTTATAAAATAAATATGACGGACTGGACTGTCAGAAGCTGGAGAAAGATATCTATCATAAAACTTTGCAAAATTTTATATAAAATTTTAAATTATAGGTTCAAGATTTAAGAAAAAATTGAACTACATATTTATGAGTGATTTTCAAAATAGAAAAAAAAATACCTAACTTTAATAAAAGTCTCATTAACAACTCAATTTTCAATTTGAAATCCTAGATTTCATCTATTTAGTTATATATAGCGAAATCCAGGTTTAAAAATTAAAAATTGAGATATTTCAAATATAAAGGTCCGGGATTTGTGCATAGAAAATGCCAATACCTTGTTCACTTCACAGCTTTTGAAGTGTAGTGCTATATCGATGCAAAATTTAGCCCAAAACTCAATTTTGAAAATGATTTTGGCAAATTCCGCTCCAAACAGCTCCAAAACTGAAGCGGGAATATTCGAAAATCATCAAAAAAACTGGCTGAAATAGTAAAATACAAGGATTTCTGATGATTTTCAAATATTCCCGCTTCAGTTTTGGAGCTGTTTGCAGTGGAATTTGCCAAAATGATTATCAAAATCGAGTTTTGGGATAAATTTTTCGTCGATATAGCACTACAAAAGCTGTGAACAAGGTATTGGCATATCCTATACACACAAATCCCGAATTCAATTTACGAATAGTCTATTATAAAGAAAGGATGTATTCGGCTTTCAAACCTTTACATGTT
>JAQIXA010002408.1:0-18087 GCA_034699045.1 Nanhermannia cf. coronata Gr-Ori-00579 | reverse complement strand
TAGGATTAGTGAATATTTTATACATTCAAACACTTTTTTAAATTATATTTTGAAGACCTAGAGGTCGAACTAGAGGTTTGAAACAACTTTAAAAATAATGATTGAATCAATCTACTATTGAAAAGGTCTAAGTTCTTACAATTGGACCGAATAACGAGCTGTTTTGACAGTTTTTATTGAAGCATATGGCAATCAAATATAGAATTGAGAGATACCTTAAAAAAATCAAAATATCATATTTGTACAAAAACTAGAGATGTACCTACCTACTATTTACTTACCTATACATACTCGTATTGTAAAAAAAAAGTTTAGAAATAAAATAGGTAATCGATAAACCAGATATATTTGTAATACATAACTGGATAAACTATGGACTAGATTAACATTAACCTAGGTATAAAATGTCAAAAAGTTTCTGGTATGTATTCATTAGGTTTGATTTTGTAATTATAATAGATTATAATATACAAATTTCCTATAAAAAAGACATTCCTAAATAGGCATTCCTAACTATGGCATCGAAAGGTCATCGTTTAGTTGACCTTTCAATAGACATTATTGAGTTCGATCTAATATAGATTTAATTTTAAGTAAGTAGTAAATAAGTAGCTTTTTGTACGAAATTCAAATAGCTGAACGAATAAAAAATAACTTTTAAAATCAAAAAGAAAAATATCAGTATATTACCTATTTAGATACTTCTAGTATACTTTGTAAGTAGATTTTTTTTTTACTAATTTGAAGTTTGAAGGCTTAAAAGCTGCTAATTAATAACTTAATCAAATGAAAGTTCCAACATCAAAGAAAAAATAAGCTGATTAAAAACCCTTCCCATACCCTACTTACACTCTGTTGAATAGGCTTAATTTTTTAATTGAAAATAAATAAGTTATATCATATGTTAGGGTATGTGAGTTATTAACATTAAAGTAAAGCAAGATTAAAACTAGACAGTCGCGCCTTTGAAATTTGAAAATATAGCGAGTCTCACATACCACAAAAGTTTGCTATATTTTCAAATTCAAAAGGCACGAAATCTTGCTTTACTTTACCTTAGATATCTGTAATATCCCTGTATTCTGTAGTACAAAGGTAGGGGTCATATGTTCTGATAAATGAATAATTTTATTCAGGGCACACTATAAGGGCACAAAGATGATTAAATTTCAAATCACAGAGCATTATAAATAACTACAAACTACAGCGTCACATATTAAACTTATCTGTATGCATTTATTCATAGCATAGCAAAGTTTACTTATGTAATTTTTGTTACTTTACAATTTGAAAATTTATTGATATTGATACAGAGTATTATGTAGCAGAGACTGCTGCATATTGCATTGTTGGCATTATTGAAGATGCTTTTAATTCGAAGGGCCTTTTTGATAGCCATATTCAAATTTATTTAAATAACTTTCATTAAATTCTTTACAAATTTGAAACCACAAGTTTCAAAAACTTGAATTGAGTCTAAAATAGTGCACCCTACTACGAGTATTTTGTACTTTGATGTAAGTGTAAGTACAGCATATTAATTTATGTATATCTAATCGTAAGTTGATATTTGACTAGAAAATAAATTAAACTCTTGGAAATTCCAAGAGTTTAAGAAAGTTGAAATTAACTTTCAATTCAGACTAATTAAATTCTACCAATCAAATCTAGCATTTAAAATTTTCTAAAAAGTTGAGAAAATGTCTGATTTTTAGATTTTTAGTTTTAGATAGTAGGGTATACTGATATGATATATGGTAGAATGAATAAAAAATACCTCACTAATTGAATTGCTTTTATAAACTAGGTATTTCATCTCAAATAAACCCAAGATTTGAAAATAAAAGACATCTGTCCACTCAAAGCCAGGATACAGATACAGATACGCAAAACTTCAAAATTTGGTTCAAAATATATCTAAAATTTCTTATACTCCGTAGAGTCAAAATGGACAAGTTTGATGACACATTTCTCCAATTTGATCACTTTTATCGATTTATTTTATAACTACAAGGATACTACTACTCGTATAAGTATAAGTATTGCAACAGGTGGATATCCTCTATATTTCCTCTTGAAAATATTGAATTACCCACCCATTTCCTTTTAAATCATAATAATGATAATAAACTGAATATTTTTTCAAAGAATTAAAGTTTCTAGCCCCCAAGATCTTTTCTTATACAAAGATGAAATGCGATAACTTTATTCAGTAGATCCGGATTATTTTTCGTAAAAAACATCAAAAAGTATCTATGTAGATATTTCTTATTATTTCAAATTCAACAAAAGATCCTTTTTTTTACAAGAATTATTTCCTATTTATAGAGAGATTGATAGATAAATAGGAAACAATACATAGAGTACAATGCATCTTTTTTGCGTTCTACTTATTTCCTGATACTGATCGATAGGAATACAATAGAGATCTTTTTAGGGGTATTATTTGTAAAAAAAAAAAGCTTTTACTATTATTATAGTGATCAATACGATTATTTTGAAACAGGATAATATATTACAGTGTATATGTAGGGTACTTTAAACGACGACAGGAAAAGAATTTTACGATAATAACAAAAAATCCGATTAAGGACTATCACAAAGGCTCTTAATTTGAATTTGAGATACTTAGAATTAGTAGTGGATTTATGGTTATTTTTAATTTTTTTGAGAAATTCAAGTTTTTAGAAATGGAAATGGATAATAAAAAAGGCCATTATAAATTTAAATATGTGAATTATTTTAAAAGGCAAAATTCTATGAAAAATCTTTAAAAATCTTCTATTTTATCTTTTCAATATTTTGCTAAATAAGTTGATTTCTATTTTATCTAACTAGGATTTAATTAACTACTCTTTGAGTAGTCTTCTGGACAGACAAACAAACAGACAAGCAAACGGACAAAGTAAAAGCAAAGTTTAGTATAAATGCTTGCTTCACTCCCATATCTAATTTACTTAGTATTTAAAATATATTTATTAATGATCCGAAGCAAAGGTCAAAATTTGACCAAAATAGGTCAAGTCGGACTGATTTGCAGGGCTTTTTAGTTCTTATATAGTATAAATTTTTATTAATGAGAAAAGTGTAAAGATATGGATCGTTATCAAGACGTAGATTTACTAGATATTACTACAAGTACCAAAATCAGAGTCAAAACCCTGGGGAGAAAGCAAGACTTTTCAATTTTGTCTTGTCAAAATCACCATGAATCAGACCTGAACTCAAATTCTACCTATATACTCGTAGTACTCCATATATACCTAAACAATTTTGAATTTTTTATAAATTTCTTGATCTACCTCACAAGTATGATATATCAAGCTGTATTACACAATTTTGCAATTTGGTGGATATCAAATAAAACTCATCAATAAATCAAAAAGGTTAAGTAAGCCATTTCACATCTTAATTGAGATTTTTTGTCAAATTTGAGAAAGAACCAGGTTATTAATAATTATAAAGGCTTTCTTTCAAAATACAAATCTGAACTTTTCAGACTAAATTTTTCAATTCAAATCGCTTTTTTTTTTACATAACAACGACGTGAGGTAACAATACCCTTGAATATTTCTTAACCTATACAATAAAACACTACTTAAATTGATAAATACATAGCTAAAATGCATTAAAAATTGTTAAAGTTCCCCTTTAATATAATCTCTTGAATTTAATTGTTATATTGATATCTCAGTAATGCCTATTACTTTAGCCCATTATGTCATAAAAGAACACTTTAAAATACCCAATCCTCATACAAAGGTAGTTAAGGTAGGTTCAAATGAATCTTTTTAGTACTAAAAAAGCAATAAAATGCACTTACCTAACCTATAGGAAAGGTTGCAAAAAGCAAATTCAAAAGAATAATAAAAATCGAGGATTTACTCAAATCGAGGTTAACTAAACTACAGTAGGTAGGTGGGTAGAAGAAAGCAAAAATTTCAAAAAATATTAAGTTTTAAGAAATTGAGGGGAAAGTTATTATAAAAAGGCATTATTTTTAAGAAAAGAAAAGCTCTAAAGATAATATTATAAGATATAATGTAGTCAGTACGTAGTAGCTAGGTAAGTAGACACAATTTTTAGATCTTAAAGTGATTCAAGAGATTATATTTTCAATTTAAATAAGAATACTGTCTCAAATTGTCCAGGGTTTTTCAAAAGAAAGTTACCACAAATTTCCTAAAATTTTTGAATATTTAGCCTAAAGTTTAAGCTTTCCAAGACAGTAGGTAAGTATAAGGTATAGAATTTAGATCCTATAAAGCGGTTCAAGAGATTATATTTTCGATTTAAATGTGAATACTGGCTCAAATTATCCAGGGTTCTTCAAAATTAAGTCTCCAGAATTTCCTATTTATGAATTTTTTGCCTAATTTTTAGCTTTCTAAGACAGTAAAGGTATAGAATTTAGATCCTAAAGCGATTCAAGAGATTATATTTTCGATTTAAATGTGAGTATCTGGCTCAAATTATATCCAGGGTTTTTCAAAAGAAAGTCACCGCAAAGATCCTAGTTTACTAATAAATCTTGAAATTTCCAAATTTTTAGCCTTTTAACAATTGTAGTGTAGTGTATCATTTTCTTTGAAATTGTGTGGGTATTTGCTAAAAATGTTGACAAAACTTTGTAAGTTAAAATTTTGAAATAATGAGACTTTTTTTTTAGAAATTTTAACATTTTTAACGTTATTTTAGCCCTGAATTACATTCACCTTTTAAAGTCCATGTATATAACTGTCTGTAAATAAGTAGTAAGCTATCTTATATGTGAGCATAACTTTTTCAAGATCCCCTTGGGGTTATTTCTACTAATTGCTTTTATGGAATCATATCCTTGAAGTTATTTTTTATCGCCCGATGCAATTACAAGGATAATGCCCTGTTGCAAATTTAGCTCCAGTTTATATCATTAGCTCAAATTCTACGCCTCAAAATAGCATTTTTTTTATATCTTATCTGTAGACTTTAGGTAAACCATAAGCTCTTAATCATAGTCTAGGTATACTTAAATGAATTTTATTTCTATTCTTAATGTTTAACCTCGAAACTTGAAACTGTAATTCAAAACCCTGTTGTACTCCGTAGGTATTTTTATAAGAAAATGAACAATAATGGTACTTGTTTAGCAAAAAAATTATCCAAAATAAAGTACCCATCCTTTTTATTTCTAAATTCTTTCAAATTCTTGCAACTTTGTTTTCCAAATTACTCATTTTTTTGGTCAATTACAAGAAGAAATTCTCAAAATTTTGGCCAAAATCAACTTGTATGGACAGTTTCTTAGCTTTTGAAACCCCAAATTCGAAATTTTAAATGTAAAAATAGTCATAAGACTAAATATACCTAAATAAGACTAAAGATTTATTAGGTAGAAAAAGTTCTTTTTTGTCTAAAAAACTTTCCATTTTATAGGAATAATTTCATAATTTCGAGGGAAAAGTTAAAGGGATTTATCAATGAATAAATGTGGAATTAGATAAAGAACTTACCAAGTGATACATCGTACGTATTAATGTATTCTGAAGTCATAAATTGGCTCACAAGTGCTGATTTCCCCACACCAGTATGCCCCAAGAGAACGAGTCGAAATTTGTCAAGTTTTTCCCCATTAAGTCCAAGACCAGCTGGATCTCCAGCACCTTCACCACAACCTACAATTATTTTCAAGTATATTTTTAGATCAAAATTTCTCATTTTAATGAGAATTTATAAGCTAAATGTATATATGTATCATTGTGTAAATTAAATTTATACCTTCAGAATCAGTAGAAACGGCTGAAGAGCCACAACAAGAGCCTTCAAAAGGCGATCTTTCCCCACTCAGGTTACTCTGACGGCTAAAATACATAAATTATGATTATAAACACTTTTAGATTGTAAACAACAACAGCATTTTAGACTAATTATTATTATGTAGGCTAAATTGCTAGTCTCGAATTTCAAAAGATAATAATATGTAATATACACAGCAGTAGAGTATAGATAGTAAAATAAAGTGGGCATCTGCTGGAGAATATGCTAATTTTATTTATTAGGAACTCGAGCCCTTTGAATAAGTAATTAAGGTAGGTACTGACTGATATATACTTGAAATCATATTACGTTATATCATGAGCTTTTTCAACTATATACATATAGCATAGCATATCTTATGCAATATGTAATTACCTATTGGTTTAATGAAATTTTTTAGTATTTTAATTTAATTCCAAATTTGAGAAATTTGGGCTTAAATAGCGGTGCATTTTAATAATTTTAGATCAGTAGCAATTCAGGAATTGTTTACATAAAATTGTGCTTATTGATATTGATCAGTTATTTATAATTTTTAATACTGAAAGTAGGGGCAGATTAGGGATAGTTCGGATGTTTTTTGTAGTTTTGACACCTTGTTTTCTGTTAAACCAGTTGTTATTTGAATGTAAAATTAGTTTGAAAGCATCTTGGCTATCTTTTCAAAAATATTTCCGAATAATCTACCCCTACCTATAAATATAAAAATTATTGATTTTTCGAGATTTCTGGTTACAAATGTTCTATGTCAAATGTCCTAAGGCAAATGTCATTTTTCCATACATAAAACTCTAGTTTACTTACTTGGAATTGGTTGATGCCATTGAAGTGTTTGATCTTGACCTTCTAGGTATCAAAGAATCCCCACAATTGACCACAGAACCCTACAAAAATAACATTTAAACATAATTAAATTCATAAATACCTCTATATAACCCAACTATATACCTTATCAGTAATGTTAAATGTTCTCAATCTGTACAATTCATCCCCTGATGGTCCTGTCCTAGGATTATATCCACCTTCTAAAAATTAAAATAAAAAATACATTTTTTGGGTAAAGCGTTCATTTTTATTCGTTGTGTCAAATGTGTAAATTGTAGATGCCAAAAAAAGGAAGGAAAAAATCGTAATTACCAGGAAGCGAACAGACCCTAGGTCGGACATAATCCACAACTAAAATATTTTCAAAAAAAGAATTGCATTAAAACATACAATAAGTTTCATAAAAATATTTTGAGTTTGGATTTCATAGGATTAACTTTACTCTAGTTTCAAGTACCTATAATAAAGTCCTACCTACCTACAACTACTACTTGAATATATTTTGAAATAAGAAGTATCTAGGTATGAGGTAAGAGGTATGAAGTAAAAAGTCAAGTTTACATTAAGGCTTATATTTAATTGAAACTTGAGGTTTCTTCAAGTTGAGGTTTAAGGTAAGCCTGGAAAAGTTGGTACTTTGAACACCTACCTAGTTCTTTTAACATTTATTTTAAGTTAATGAAAGAATCCCGAATCCGAATTATACTGGTTTAATGGCATTGCGTAAGCAAAAATTTGTAAAAACACGTAATAAATAAATTCAATATAAGGCGCTCTAGAAAGCTCGAAATATTAGAATATTATACGAGCTAAAATTGCATAAATATTATGCAGTTTCCGGTCAAAATAGGTTAAAAAATATTTTCAAAAGTATAAATGCAACAAATTGTACTTACTTACTACATGGCTAGACTTGAATAAATAAATATGAATTTACATATCATTTATTTTGTCAAATATTTCAAGGGTAATGCACATATGAGTAATAATTCCGCCCTACCTAAGGTTCCCTACCCTACAACTACGTAGAATTTGCCATTTATCAAAAACCAAAAGAGCAAAAATTAATGAATTAATATAAAATTACATACTACGTAATATACTGCCTATTACTACACCTTTACAATTGCATGCACATATCTAGTATAGTACACCTGTTCTAATAACATCCGTACTTTTTGAATTATTTATGACTTTTGCTAAATTTTTTGAGTAATATTAATTTTATCTCAAAAAATGCGATTAGAAAAAGGTATACTTACAAGAGACCTATTTAAAGTAAATGACCACCCTCAAGTTTCCAAGTTCAAAAGGATTCTGTCCTTGTCAAAATTTAAGCACAAAAAATACTTATAATGCCCTTCCTATTACTTATTACATACATTTTGAAGTAAATATATACAGGGTGTATATAAGAGAACTAAAAAAGTACAAAAAAATCCAATTTTGTCTTATTATAAGTCTTATATTTGGAACAGCTTAGAAATGCTGAATTTCAAATCTCTAAAACCTATCCGAACTTTCACTTGTCTACCCTTATACGAGTATTACAGAATTTCCCAACTATCCCTAATCTACCCCTTATACTACAGTGTGTAGTATCGATAAAATAAATGGCAGATTTGACTATTCAATCGATTTTAAATCTCAAATCTTCGTTATTTTTTTCTAAAATGCTTTCTCCCACTCAAAACCATATATTTTAAGGAAAGATTATCTGCATAATCCATATAGACTTTTAGGATCGCAGACTTTTTTTATTTTTTGGCTTTCACTTTGATTGTTTTTATGCTTTAAAATTTCGTTAAGTAAACAAAAAATGGGATTGCTAAGCTGGTGTACATTTATATGCAAATTTAATGACAATATGATTACATATATCTAGTAGTTTCTTACTATAAAAAGTTCAAAAGACTCACAGTATTACCCACAGTATAGTACATAGTAGATAGTAGATTTTAAGAAAAATTAAATTTGCATCAAACCAGACAAAGCCAAAAAATATATACTTTTTTTCAATTCTATTAGACATATTAATGAAGTACTATCTGTAGTATGTACCTTATAAGAATTTAGAATAAATTGCCAAAAATTCAGCAGTTACTTACTCGTAAAAGTCTCAAAAAGCCCAGTTTTCTAAATTTCCAATTTCTTTTCGTAAAATTTCCCCCAAAAAAAATTTGTCAATAAGAATTGACAAATTCTTATTCTAATATGACAATGAATATGTCAGTTCGACTTTTATAGATCTAAAAATCGAAATTTTACAAGTTTTTTTGACATATTTCAGTCCATATTTCAGTTCGGGTCAAAGTTTTATAAAGTACATATTATTGTAAATATTCAAATGTGACCTTATCAATGTCAGAATCTTTTAGAATATTCTAGATACATACAAGTTTACAAGTAGTAGCCTTAAACTTACTTTCTCATCTTTCTCAAGATAAATAATTTATACCTACTGCCTACTTGTATAATGGATAGTTTGTCCTAAATTTATTATTTATATTTGTAGGTACATACTTTGTATACTAAAAAATGAATTATGTAAATGGTATGTCAAAATACTATATCCTATCCTAGTTTATTTCACCTTGATTTCTCAAAAAAACCTAAAAAACAAACTTTTGAATTTTAAACCCTTAGTTCATATATTATGCATTATTCAGTATCTGTAGTAGGAGAGATCAATGATTTATTATCTTTATACTTGTAGTACATTCTACAGAATCATTTACCTTGAGGTTTAAAGTTAAATAATATGCTATATTATCAGATCTTTAACATCTAGGTATCTCTATAGTACTTCTAATAGTACATTAGACTCAAATTCTGGAAAAAAATGATAAAAAGTAGAGCAAAGAGGATTCCTAGAAATGGGTTTTGTACCCAAGATAATAAATCTTTTTGAATATTTTCTTTTACTTTTAAAAGTAAAATAAGTACCCTAACTTATAACTTATAAGGTTTAAGTACCTACTATATGAGATTTGATATAAATGTAAATGACAATGTCCCGAGGTTCAAATTCAAAATTCAAAACTTCAAATCTTCAAGAATAATAGGGAATTAGGTATATAAAAATTCTGTAAAAAAATCAATTTACTTTTTTGATTTTTTTTTGTCTAAAGAAACTTTGAGATTCTTCGAGACAAAAGAGAAAGTCTATCAAAATTCTCAAAAAGTTAATAAAGGAAATAAAAATCAAAAATCTCATTTAAATATTAGTTCAAGTTCAAATAGGTATTTAGCAAATTATTGGAAAATGCCTAGGGTTCTTCGAGTGCCTAGTGCCTATACAAAGTCGAAAAATTTCCAAATTTCTGAAAAAAGCAATTTAAATTATGTCAAGGCATATTTTTTCCTATCTAAATTGGTTGATTAAATTCTCTATATATTATACAGAGTAGAACAATGTACCTATTGTATATTTTATATTAGAAAAAATGTGCTTATTCATAAGAAAAGGGGCCTATTTTGTCTATGACCTGACCATAGAAAATCCAGACCTCTATAATTCCAAAAAATACCTAAAATTCTCAAAATATGCTCAAAATCCTGACAAAAATCATTTATAGGCCTACTTTCTCTAGTAAATACTAGAGAAATGCTTCAAATTTTAGAAAATTTTGATTTCTAATTTGAGAAGACCCCTTTTAAAACAAAGGATCACAAAAGGGCAGAATTTCAAACTTCAAATTGCATATTTACATAAAATTTCAAAATTTATGAAATATAGAGCATGAAAAAATAAATTATAATTTATCTAATGCACTACTTGTCCTGTACAAAGCAAACGCAAACAAAGGGGACTTTATATTTGCTTTCATAACTAATATAATGTTTATAATAAATGGATTAAATGTAAAATGCACTGTTTTATGCAAATAATTTATATTTTATGTAAAAAAGTACAAGTTATACAAGACATGGCAAGCTAAGAAAAGTTAATCTAATAGTACTGCATAGAATTTTCAAGGTTAAGTTAAGGATAATTTGTAACTTGGATCATATTACTTGTAGATTAAAAGCTAAAAAGGAACTTTTTTGCCCAAAATTATGTCATTTTTTTCAAAATATCGTGTCAAAATCTCTTCAAAAAGATTCCTATTTTCAAAATTCCTCAAAAAAAAATGCTACTGTCGACTGTCTGGGTAAACTACTAGTAAGAGCATTCAAGTTTAAAAATTTCAACAATAAATTTTGCAAAAATATCCTTGAAAATATGACAAAAAATTACATAAAAAATTGAGATTTCTGAAGTACAGATTAGTCTATCTTACAAGTAGAGTCTATCTTAAAGAAATTTTGAATTTCCAGCCAATTTTTGTACATTTTGTGATAATTCTGATGAGATCTTGTAGAATTTCTAGAAAGTCGAGACCTGTTCTTGTTAGTAGAAAATTCTAGAAAATTCTAACGTCATAAGAATCATATTAGGTATATCATTTTACATTTTATTTCAATTAAGCAAATATGATATTTAGCAGGAGTCAATGTAAGCTTACTAATAGTACCCTATCTGTAAAATGTACTTACAATATTTAGGCAGATTTATTTACTTGGATGTTTACTATATTTATGGTAAATAAATAATCAAATGAATAAGTTTTGGGTAGTATTTGAAATATTATTTTGTTTTTTGTCTTGTCTTATGTCAGACATCAAAATCATTAGACTCGACTGGCAGGAAGTAGAAAAACTTTCTCTCGCATTGTCAGTTTACTCAAACTAAACCTAACTGATACGTATCAAGTATTAGACTCTAGACTTGGAATTATTTCTAATATTTTCTAAAATAATGTAAGTACTAAAAGCTTCTGTCAAATAGATCTCAACTAAAAATTCAGAAGGTAAGCAAAAACAAACAAAGAAACACAATGATATCATACACATTCGTTACAGAGTAGAATTTCTCAATAAGGTGTTCTCAAAATCTAAAAAAGACTGGAAAATTTTTACTTAATCTATCTAAATCTAATAGATTCTTTTAAGCTGGTTTTGAAATCTTTATTTTCATAAGATAATCCACTATCTGGTTTATGGAGTTTTAAAGAACTTGAAAAAGTTGACCTAGAGGTCTGACATTTTTTCGTAGAGAAAGTATCTTTTTAAAATAGACATTTATCTATAGAAAGGTAAACTTTCGATATCTGCGATATTTGAGCATATTTCGAAACTATTACGTAATAAGTATGATTTATTTATATAATAAGAGATACGAGTATATGTTTGGACTTATGGTTGGTCACAAAAAAATTATTTTTAGAATACTCGTAGGGTACCTTATAGTTAAATTCACCTGAGCTTCACAAGTCCAGAAATCATTATTATATCACTGACACCTAATATTTACATAAATCTATTTACTTTTCCAATTGTATTACGTAAAACGTCATTTTGGCTCAAAACAGAACTCAAAAAAGTCAGATTACAGATAAACCAGGTAGATACTGGCAGATACTTCTGATCTTTTCAAAAAAAATTGCATTTTTACTTTTTACAATATGATGAAAAGTACAAGTGGTCTTAATACCTATCAAGTGTATTTAAAATTTAAAATTTAAATACATACTTATAACCTTATTGTACGAGCGAAGCGAGCACTTACTACGAACTCACGATCAGTTCGCCATTTTTTTATTTCTGTTTTTTGACTCGGATTTGACCTTGGACCTCAAAAATTCGAGTATTTTTCTTGAATGCTTTGCTCATACAATTATATACTTGTAATAAGTTTAACTAGTAAATAACTAAAGAGTAGTTAATTAAATCCTAGTAGTATAATGGTGTTCTGTTCTATCTCATTTTTTCTCAAACTTTCAAAATAATTGTAAACTTTGAAAAATTTTTTTTATAAACAAGTGGGCTATACAACACTTCAAACTTTTTGTAACCTTCACTTTGTACTTTTTTTAATATCCGAACTTTTTTGTTGAAAACCGAAACCTTTAGCAAAAAAAATACAAAAAAATCGGTTTGGGGGAAGAGGATCATCCATCATCATCAATTTACATGAAAATTCTCAATCTAAATTAAGATTAACTAAATTCTAGCTAAACTTTGTCAATATTTTTTCATATATCTAGGTACAGAATTTATTTATGAGCTTAAGAACCTTAAACTTTTAAAACATAATTTGAGTCATTTTAAAGTTTTTTTTGTCTAGCCTACTCAAATTATGTTTCTGAACATATTAGTCCCTATATTAGTTCTTGATACAAATAGATACCCGTATTTTACACTTTTTCAACTTTTTTTTCGAGTTTTTTTATAATATTTGAGCTCAAACCACCTGCTGAACTGGATGGCAAATTTTCGAGTAATTTGCTTAAAAAATGTAAATTTTTTATTCAGTATCTGAATCTAAATTTTGTCCTATTCATATTTTGTCAATATTTTTTTATGATTATGATTATTAAGTAAGTCAAAATTATGATGTCTGGGGGTTTTAACTTTAAGCACATGACATTAATTTTAAGTTTATTTTATTATTCTATTCTGGAGCATTAACTTTTATACTCGACCACTAAAAAATTCATGTATAACTTATACTTATGACATACAAGGCTTACAAAGAAAAGGATAAATAATAATAACACTCTTAATTTTATGAAACATGCAAAAATTGACAAAATGACGTATCTACATATTTAACTATTATTAAATAATGACCTTTTAGTTAAATTTAATCCTATTTTGGTTGAATTTGCCTCTATATTTATGGTCTAATTTTACCCTCTGTATGAATTAACATAAAATAGATATGTTTAATTTAGCTGGCTTAAGTTAGGTTAGGAACAAATCCAACCAAAATAGGGTTGAGATTAAATCGGATGTCTCATAAAAAACTTTCTTTAGAATTGCAAAATACGAAATGTTTTCAGAAAATGGTAATTTTAAACGATTAGTCTATTTTGGCATAAAATTCAAAGAACTCTCCAGAACTCTCATCAATTATCAATTGAGAACTCTATAGGTCAACTCAAAGTATTGAAATCGTATTCTATCGAATTTCACTTTATTTAGATTACTATTTCGGTAAATCTCATGAAAATAAAATACATCCTTAATTTTATTATAGATAGATACATATAGAAATTTTTTTTTGAAATGAGAATTTCCAATTATCTGACAGGTAACTGGTATTAAATAAGCCATACAAAATACATATTAAATTAGATTAGTTGCAATTACTGATTACTATTACAGTAGTACTAGGACTTGATTCGATTATATAATTCCTCGAATTAATTTTAAATATTTTTTTATCTGTAGATTATCTAAGTACGTATGTACATACAGTATTAAGCATATAAAATCAAGCTTTGAATTATTCAGAAATTTTATCATATACTGATACTGATACGAGTATAACAAGAAAGTTTAATTTTAAATGAGTCAAAAATCAAACGCTTGACTGGTTTTGATCTGATTCGAATTCAAATTAAGTCTATCTACGGAGTATAATTACTAGTGGATCGTAGGTAGGTAACTTGAAACTTGATAAAATATTTTTGATAATTTTTGCATATACTCGTAATTATGTATTTGCTTTCACCATATGTCTAAAACCTTGATATTATTTCCATGAGTTTTAATAGTTCGTGATCAACCTCAAAAAATTTCTATTTAACCTATAATTTTAAAAAGTTTATGAGCTTTTTGATGTACATATGTACTAGGGTATATATTAGCTGATAGTTAAAGTAAAAAGTTTGTGGTTTCTAACTAATGCAAGTTTTTAAATTATAGTTATTGTGGAGGAAGTTTAGGTTTTGAAATGGCATGAGGATTTATTTATTCTTAGAATATTCATATACAGATAGATAAATGATAAGTTCTAAGAATTTTTTTACAATTTAAAATATTGTCTAGAAATCATACACACAAGATAAGCTTACCTGGTAATTCCAGAAAGTTCGACTGTCGTCGTTGACGATGTCTTTGATAAGCCCCTGGAAATATTCCAAAGTCATTACATACATTAGTATAGGAGGGTACTTAAGCTAATACTAATAGATATATTTATTTGTAAGTACTTACATATCTTAGTAATTTAGTAGTTACTTAAAAAAATTTGAAAAAATTTACCTGGGGAAGGTAATGGCGAATTATCGTCAATTTGTGTCCCTGTAGTCGCTTGCGAATCCCTTGAACTGGTTAAAAAAATAAATTTTTTCAGAATTTTGTTAAAAAAGTTCAAAAATTTCTTTAAATATCTTTTGCAATTGTCGATAGATTTCTTAAAATTCAAGTCCTACATTGCAAAGTTTTTAGGCCAAAATAAGGCCAAAATTTTATTTTTTAACTTTGAATTAAATTAAGGGTAGGTACTTGGTACCTTTAGGCTTTAGGTTTGAAACTCATAAAAGAATGAATTTACTGAAGTTTACTGAAGGCTTTTAATAATATGTATGATATTTTTTACCTTCTGCGAGATGCTAGATAGGCCAAGTTACTACCCCTTGGGGAACTTGGGCTTCTCGGTGATCCTAAAGGTGACCTTCTTGGGCTGTTTCCATTTCTAGGTGAATGATGTGTCGATGACCCACCATTTCTAGGACTTTGTGATCGACAAAACGGACTTGTTGGTCTTGAACCATGTCCTGATAGTGATGGTGAGCTTATAGCTGGACTAGGGGTTACACCATTACTCGTTATAGTGCTACTTATCGACTGGATTGAAGATCTTGAATGTGATGATACAAGTGAGAAAATTTCTGAATCTCTATGATCGATTCCTATGATTCCACCACTTGAACAATCGGAAGATTGACTTTGATGTGTTGAAGAATGTGATGAATGTGATCCTGCTGAAGACCATGAGAGTGGTGCAGGTCTTGGACGTCTTCGTCTGGTACTCATTTTTGACACCTTTTTCTAACTTACTCCTACAAAAGCCTGTGTAAGACTGGATAGTTTATCAAATATGAGATATTTTTAATACTTACAGTAATACCCGGGTTTCTACAGACTTCAGACTTGAGTCTCAATTCAAACCGAAAATCTCGAATAAAATCATTCTAAAAGGGTCTTTTGGTTTTCTACTATGAAATACGGATACACTATTAGGCACAAGCGCATCAAATGAGCACCTGAGGATTTTAGAATAGAAATCTATCTACCTAAATCTAAAATCTAGATTTTCCTAAAAGTACCTACCTTACTTTACTTTTTAGATTTCTAGAAAAATAATACAAAGGTACGACTCTAATGACTTTTATATAGATCGATAGCATCCGACTTGACAACGAAAAGATTTAATGATACCAATAAGTACCTACATACTTGTACTTATTAAATTTATATGAAAAAGTAATATCAAAAGTATCCTGTAAATCCTTATTTATGCTTTAACCATTTATAAAATGTACAATGTATAGTTACATAATTTATAATATAAAATCAATTTAAACTAGAATTATGATCATATCTTGCCTTCGGATAAATGTAAAATAGATATTTTCCGTAAATATATTATAAGAATCAATTATAATTTTGTAAGATGTTCATGTAAAAAAAGTAGAAAGAGTTTATTGAGCTTTGAACTAATTTTTAAGACATATTTTGTGTAGGTTGTTGACCGAGTTTGTTAAATTTCTGTCGAACAATGTCTTCAAGGATATTGTGAACTTTTTTACAACCATCTACACCAGCTTCAAGAACAGCTAAAAGATTAAAAGTATATTATAAGTATCTCTTAATTAATATAATTTTATGCATTAATTAGGACTTTTATTATACCATCGAGGTGAACATGTTGAAGGCAGTGACTTTGTTCAAGAACAGCAATTTGTGATGAAGATGCAAAAATGCCAACAGTTAATTCTGGAAATCCAGCACCACGTTCCATTGAATTTAGATCTATCATTGGCATTGAATTTGTTATTGTTGCTGAACAAGCTACTATAAAATCTTTCATAGGTATTGCAGCATCTAAAAATTTTATTAAAAAAAATACGGGTATTTAAAAAGTCTCGATTGAAATCTTTTAAATTACAAAAATGATCAATCTTACCGACTAATGCTAAAGTAGTTGCATTTATACAGGCAGAATAAGCACCTCCATCATCTTGAATAAGCTCTACATACACATCGATTTGTGATCCTTGAAATGTATCATCAACAATGACATTTTCTACAAGTAATTTTAAATGCTCTGAAATTTCTATTGATTTCCGGTCATTTTTCGTTGAAGTTTTCCGCTCATTTGAAGAGAAGCAAGCGGAACTATACTCAATATTGATATTCATTTGATTTGGATCATGATCCTTTTTGTTACGTGACTGCAAAAAATTAGAAAAATAAAGAATAAGTGGAAGTTTCAAGATGCAATAAAAGGTGTAAATTGTGTTTTTTAAATCAAGTTAAATCGAAGGATTTATTTTTATTATATACCTCGTGGGGTCCATAAACAGCAGCCACAACTTTTGTATTTCCACAACTAAATGAAGCAGAGCCAGATGCCTGAGGATGGAAAATCCCCATTTCAGCCCGAATTGTCCGCAATTCATCACGAGCCCGCCCATCAGATCGAACACCAAAATCCCATAAATCGTCCAATTGTGTTTTCATGGCCATTTTACAATATCTGGATACAGTCTAACAAAAATATTTAAAAAAAATCAAAATCCACATTAAAATTGCTTAGTGAAACATTCAGTTGTAAACAAATTTTGCAATTTATATTTATATTCAAGAATCAGAATCAGTAGGATACTCAAAAAACCTACTTAAATAAATCTCAGAATAGTCAAGCAAGAGAATTCTGAATTCTGAATCCGATTATGAAAAACCAAAATTTGATCTCAACATCAATTGTAAATGTACCTATTTGTAAAATATAGAAAAAATCAAGATCAAAATCTGGTATTTCAGAGCTTCACACCACTCACACTCACAAGACAAGACCTCGAGAATAATGTAAAAGAAAGGCTACCTAACTAATTAATTTAAAATTAGTAAGATACCTGTCTCTTATTTTATTTTATTCTCTGAAAACCACAGAATTTTAGCCTCACCTTTACAAGTTAGTACGCGTAAATGTAATATGTGAGGCCAAAATATGTTTTTCAGAGCTAAATAAACTTATTTAAAAAATATCAGTATTATGCTGCTAGATTTATATAAAAGGTTTCAAGAACGCGAATATAGAAAATGTCAATTTCAAGGGTTAAATTTCTACTAATACCCCGGAGTTTGTCTTCAACTTTACAAGTAAATATACTTAAAAGTGAGGACAAAATTAGTTTTTTCAGAGCTAAATTAGGCATGTTAAAAAGCTAAAAAGTCTCAAGTTTCCTCGAATCGAATCTCGAAACCCAACAGAAATGAAATGTCAATTTTAAGGGGTCAAATGAGACTCGGCGGTAGACTCATTCAAAAAACCCAAGAAGCATTTTTATTGTAAAGAAAAGAAATAATTTTTGGGCCGATATTTTGGTTTTTTTGGTCCCTTATTTT
>JAQIXA010002407.1:0-18092 GCA_034699045.1 Nanhermannia cf. coronata Gr-Ori-00579 | reverse complement strand
TAAGTGACTTTAGGGGTAATCGATGATGGAGATTCCGAATTTGATATCCGTTTGACCCTGGAGTTGACCTTTGACCCAGAAAATTGACCTTTGAAACCGAAAAATGAGATTCAACTTCAACGCTTTGCTCGCACAATTTATAATCAACTTCTAGTAAGTTGATTAAAGCCTAGTATAGTGTAGATACAGATAGAAATCCTAAAAATTATTTTTTTCTCAAGGAATTCCATTACAAACAGGATATAAAGGTATGTACTAATGTTAAGAGCATATAATTAGGGACATTTAAAAAAGTCAAATTATATCAATGTTAGATTAGAAAATTCTATAAAGTTCAAAATTCTATAATTTTCAAAATACATTAAGGAGTGGTGCCTTTTAATAAAAAATTGAATGAGGAATTTTGTGGCAAACCCTCGTCATTAGAATTGTCTAATTTTTTATTCAATTAAAATGAATTACGATTTTGTCCGGATTTTCTAAACCCATAAGATCATGGTCAAAAATGAGCGTAAAAGTTCAAAATTTTGAGATTTTTTCAAAAAGCATGCCTATAGCTCGGTCATTTCAAGAAATAAAAAATGATCCCTTCTACTTAAATCAATCTAAAAAGAAATGATTTTTCATTTAGGCCTACCATTATGAATTTTTCTTAAATATTTGTCATTTAAAAAAATATTTTGTTTATTTTTCAATGTATTAAGGCTTATCAATAAGAATCGATTGTTCAGATTCAAAAAAAACTTAGTTTAGTTTTAAGTAAGTCTTGTACAAATTTTTGACCTGTTTGATTAATATACATCTATTGTCAAAAATTGCCTTAATTTGATTTTTGTTAACAGTCTCACCTAATTCTAGCCTCTGATTTATAAAAATTCTTATAAATTTCTTATCCAAACCTGTACAAATTTGAAAAATATTAAAGATAAATTATAATTTTTTAAAAATAAAATTGAAGCTTAAAGGCATTGGTTTTTTTTTCCGAAAATTAGATGATTTAAAATTTTTGAGCGTTTGTAAGTGATGATTTTAGTAATAATCACGGGTAAAATCAATTTTCAATTTTGGCACTTTTTTCAATGGACTTTGATTGGGTTTAAATTGGCGACCTTCAAAATAATCCACCGAGGATTGAGTCATCAAATGGAATTTTTTACCAAATATTTCTCTCAATTTTGCAACATATTTGGATGTTAGAATCTCATGAGATGATATTTTGATGAATTTTGCTCTAATGTTTGCTTTACGTAAAAAAAAATTTAAAAAAATTATTAATGATGTTCTAGGTTGTTATATGGTATAACAGTAGAACTTCTCAATTACGATTTTCTCATTTACTAAAAGGCATTTAAAATAGGATCAAATTAACAAAGAAAACTGCAGAAATTCATAGATTTTTGTATAATTTTGTATAAACGTTCCAATTAAAAACATAAACAGAGAAGCTCAACTATACCATATAACCATTATTATTTATAATATATGTATATTACCATGTGTATTTTGTGTAGAATAAATATTTTTTTCAAGACCCAATTGCTTCCTGATATTCTCACTTTCAAAGAAAATTAACATGAAAAAAAGCAAATTCGGATTCTTTTCTGGTATTTCCGAATGAAATAGTTTAAAATTTATTACAGATGCTAATGGAAATTTTATTTTCAAACTTGTAATCCAGTTATCTAGAAAAGAGTTATAATAAAAGATATAATATTAGGCTTACAGTTCTATGCATGTTAAACCTCGTTTAAAGGCAAGAAAGCCCATTATAACCCAAAGTTAACTTTTAAAAATTATTCAAGACATAATAATGTCTTCAAAATTACATTACATTGTAAAAGTTCTTTCAAACCTTAGTTTGAATTTGAACTGTACTTTCATATTATCTAAAGAATTTTAGAAATTTTTTATAAAATGAAAGAATATCTTCGGGTTTTTAAAGGGCCTTTATGAGGTTTAAAATGTCCAATACATCGTGTGTTAAATCAAATCATATCATATAAATATCATTCAAAATTATATTTACGTACCAGAGCCATTATAATTTAATGTATCAATACTAATTTCGATCGATTTTTTCGTAACAAATAGTTCAATTTTGTTTTCAACGATTTTAAATTTTGTCAAATTTTGTATTGATGAGATAACATATTTTCCAACACTAACAAAGGAACACTTTAATTTTGATACAGATTGTCCATTAGGAGTTTTTTTATAAATTTCAACATTTTGCTCAATTTCCATAGGTGGTAGTAGTGGTGATTTTACAGGCATAGGATTTAATAATAATGGATTTTGAAATTTATTAATGGACTTGGGAGTCTTAGTCTTTATATCCACTTGTTTTGGAATTATCAGTAATTGGTCATTTTTAGGTGTAGATGAGTTTTGAGCTTTAAAATAATTTACATTGATCGGAACTGAACTTGAATGAGATGCTCCTGGATTGTGGTTTCTGGATGCTTCTGGAACTGGAAAATGATTTTGTAAAGTTGTATCATGGACATTTTGGTTAATTTGTGGATGCATAGAATAACTTGAAAAATTATGCAAATATTGTGGTTGAAATTGTTTAAAATAAGGTTTTTCCGGTTGAAAATTTTTAATTTGATTGAAATGCATTTGTGGGGAAAAGGTAGGGTTTAATTGACCATAATTTAGACTAGAATAATTTAAATTTGGTAATGATGCTGAAGATGAGTAGATATCTTGACTAAAATTCATCGATGAGATCTTGGGCTGGTCTTGTGAGAATTTCAAATCTTCCTTCTTTTTCAAATTTTTGATAAAATTAAAATTTATTGGTGGTTTAGATACAATAGTAGAAATTGCCTTTCCTTTCACTTGAACATTTTTCTTTTCAATTTGTACTTTTTTTCCATCTAAAATATCGCATTCTATTTTATCAATATATTTCAATCTATCCCCAAAAATCCCCTCAAGTTTTCTTAAATAGGATTCTTTAAGCTCCTTGTTTGTGCAAATTTTGATAAATTTCGATTTACCTGAAAAATAAATGTCAATATTTTTAAAATATATTTAAAAATAAAAGTTAGGCCTCGGACTTCAAATACTTAGGATTAGTTTTGAAAGGATATCTATTGGTTTTAATAAATGGACTTTCTGGACTAATATAATATGATGTTTAACATGCTATGGCATGAAATCCGAGCCGATGAGATCCTTTGTATAATAAAATAACCCTTAAAATTGGAATGTTAATGTCATGTAATTATCTATCCATATAATATTAAAAAATTCGAGATTTTGAATTAAAATAAAAAAAACTATAAAATTTCATTTGGATTTTTGACTCTGCGATCTTTGATTTTAAGATTCATAATTCTAATCAAAATATTTAACTCAAAAGTAATCAAATATTTTGATTTTACATTTGAAATTTTTTTGGATATCATAAAAAATATATAGGATGTGAAAAACATAACAATATATGTATGGGTAGGTAAATATTATAGGTATGTTATAGGTATTACCGAAATTTTGTGGCAAATCCAAGTTATTCCATATTGATTGCATTTCATCAAATTTCATATTGAAATAGTAAAAATTTATTGAAGAATTTTTGCAAATTTTCAAACTTTTCACAGAATTTATAGGGAAATAAAAATTTCTACTTTTCACTTTGAGTCCTGTATCTAAAAGCAAAAAAATTCATTTTTATACTCGTATATATTATAGGTTACCTACAATATAATCTGTAAGAGTATATGTATTGAATAAACTTACCATGGTTTATAAAATCAGACGCCTTCATATCAATTTGAACCATTAAATTTGTTATAATTAATAAAATTTCATGACTTGGTTCTTGAACTTTAGATTCAAAATGCTTGTCAATTTGAACTTGATCGCATTTGACTTTTGTGATAATTCTAATCCAATCTGGTTCTTGAGCTTAAAAATCATCTAAAATGACAGATTCTTTTGAATTTTCTTGAGGTATCTCCTTTTTTGGTGGTATTATTAAAGCTGGGTGATGAAATTCAAGTTTAATAGTTTGGTCAATTTCTTTTACATTCAAATTCAAATGTGTTTCAGCTGGAGGTGGAGAAATTTTTTCCAATTTTATGCACTTTTTTGAGGTCAATTTTGCACCAGGATCATCAGGATCTCCCCTTCTTTTCCACAGAATACCTCTAAACTGTTCTAACATTTTATTAAAATTGTTGTCAAACTCTCATTTATTTGGTTATCTGTGAAATTAAATAAGAATATTTTAATTTTTCTTAAAATTTCTGCAAAATCTATAGGTATGGGCCTAGCCAAAAGTTGGGAAATGTATGAAATCATATGTTGAAAAAGTTGTATGTATTTAAAATTGCATACAATTGGCACATTTTCAAAAAAACAAAAATTCTATTTTTTAATCTATAATGAATGGTAAACTGGTTAGGAAAGAATGGCTATATTGGTACTACCTATATATTTGACAAAAAATAGCAAGAAATTTTTGTCAATTGCTTTAATTTAAAGTCTATACTAATACCCATGTAAATAGTAGTCTACAGATTACTGGGTACTTTTTTATTACTAAAAACTTACCTTATTTCATCAGCTAAAACTTGAACAAAAAATGGTTTTATATCGATTTAGTTAGATATAAATTTTATTGAAAAGTGTTTTTTTAAGCTATAAATTTACTTTTAAATTTTAAAGAGATTTACTTTTACTTTTAATTCATTTTGTCCTTGAACAGATATCTCGAAGATCTCGACATCCAGATGTGACCAAAGACAAATTCAAACTAAAACTCGAAAAGAAGATCAATATATAAATATAAGCACTGCACTATAAAGTAGTACCTAGGTTACGTAATTTAAATAAATTAGTTGATACTAGGTAGCAATTAGTGCCCTAATACTAATAAACAAAAACCAAAATCCAAAACAGAATTTCAGAACAACACTTGTTATGTTAATTTTCCTCGTTAACACAAATCGTAAATAAATTAATTGTAGATTTCAGGTAAGAGTACCCTACATACACCGATTCTATTTAAAAAGTAAAAGTAAAAGCCGACTTATTTGTAAACCAAGAATTAGAGAATTTTACACGAAAAATGTATTTTTTCTATAATATTGAAGAAGTACTGTAGACTGTATAGATTAAGATAGGAACAAGAATAACTGTCGCTTATCTGGAATTCTAAATAATAAGTGTCCTACATACTAGAATTATAAAACAAATCTAGAAATTTCACTTCAAAATATCTCAAATAGTTGATTGGCTTTCAGTTTTTGCTCGCTTCTGACTTCTGACTGGATCAGTTTATCTAACTGATTATGTAAATGGATCCAGAGAGTGGGAGATATCCATCGGACTTTTATTTGTCATAAAATTGTATCTTTAAATTCTGTTGACTCAGGATCAGAGGGGAAGGTCCCCTAAAAGAAAATCGGAAAGTTTATTAAAAAAAATCATTGTGTCGAATTGAAATACAAAATGAAGACAACTAAAGTGAACCATAACTTCAAAATTTTGCTCATTGACCTACAAAATTTGGTCAAAATAACACTCTGTTCCAATTTTTTGCCCATTTTGACATTAAAATATTAAAATCTCGAGAAACTTTAATAGGAGCAAAAATATTTATTTGAATTAATTCAGAATATTTGATCTAGAGTATCTTTACTATAAATTTAATTTTAATAAAATTTGGAAAAAATGGATTCTTAAATACAACTTTATATAGATATATAAAATTCGCGTACCTTTGACCAAATATATCTAATCAAAGGTCAAAATTTTCAAAAAGCTGCATTTCTCTAGTCTCTTTTCATATAATATGTTTAAAATTTATCAAAAAAGGTTCGATTTTCTTTTATGGTCCCTCCCTCCCTTTATTAGTACAGAATCCACCCCTACATAATATAATCAAATGGAGTTCAATTCCATTTTTACAAATTGCTTTTCTAGGCAATTTAACCCGAAAAGATTTATTCTTACTCCATACTATTATATGTATCACATATTTCAAATTGAAGTTGATTTTTGATAACAGATACCTAATCTACTAGATACTCATCTAAGAGTAAGTATATTAGAATAGTAGTAGGTATACTAGTACTAGAAATGACAAATTGGGCTACCCATATACTTAAGGTTAGGGTTTATACATACTTATGTCCATTATATAGTATAGACCCATAAAAATAAACTATTTATTGGGATTTCAATTAACAATACGTATAACATTTAAATATAGTGAAATATTTTTTTTGAAAATATAACCTTAAATACTCCTAAACAGAGTTTTCAAATTTAAAAAATTCACAATTGTAATTAGGTAGATAGACACTTACAATCAGATATTTGTCTTTAAATAAATCACAAAATATACACAATATACCACAGTTGTTGTGATCACAAAAAATACTACTGATATTCAGCTTTCAGACCTTTACCTGCATGTTAAACCCCGGATGTATGTTATAAGTAAGATAGCCTTTTCCAGGAAATCCTATGACTTGTTTAGAAAATTTTTATGAAATATGTCTCCTTTACTTTTTTACTTTTAATTATACTTCGACAAATAATATTTAAAATATAAAAATGCATTTTTAAGAATGTGGGGGTTAGCATAACTTTGAATTTATATAGAAAGTGTTTTATTAAGCAAAAATAATGTTCTACTTAAAAGAGTATAATAATAATATGGCCTTAAATAAGTACCTACAGAACAGATGTAGGTATACAGAATATATTATAAATTTCAATATAAATTTTGAAAAATATTATTACTAAAATTCATAAAATTTGAATCATTACTAACTGTACTATAAATACTGTTAATCTGCATTATGGTCTGACTATTTTCAGAATAATTGTAAATATTTGGCATTGGAAAAACTGGTATAAAATGATTCCCATAAAAATTTGAGCTTGTATTTATATTTGTATTATAGATATCTTGAGGTTGGAAATTATAATTCCCAAAAATTGGATCATTTTGAGAAAAATTTACGAGATTTTGGTCAAAAATTTGAACTTGATTGTTGACGATTTGAGATACTGGGAAATATTGAAATGGTACAAATTCTGGTACAAAATTTGATAAATTTTGAGCATTATAATTGGAACTATAATCTTGATTAAAGCTTAATACATTTGGCATTGGTTGCTGATAGAAATTTTGAGTTTGTTCAACTTCCTGTAAGGAATTAGAGTTGGAAAATACTTGAGGTTCTGGAAAATTAGTCTCGAAATTTTGCAAAATTTGCTGTTGATCCGTTTGAATTGAATTTTGATCCATTTTGAATGAATTTTTGTCTAATTTTGAGTTTTCTAGAACACTTGGGATATACTTGACTTGTTGATTTATAATTATTTTAATTTTTTGAGGTTTTTTTATTGTCACTGAACACATTGATATTGTTGTAATTTTTTTAGAACTTGAACTTTCAGAACTTTTTAAAATTTCTAATTCTGATTTAAGTTCATTTTCTTTCGGTTTATTGAGAATTTTTCCTTTAAAAATTACTCCTGCCTTATATCTTCTTAAAGTTTTTTCAAAATTTTTGATTTTGGACATTTTTAATTCTTTTATCCCATCCAAAATATCAGATTCTACAATTTTGATCAATTCCAATTTTTCACCAAATATTTGACCCAATTTCAAAAGATAATTTTGAGTGAATTCCTCTCTCGTTTTGAGAATTATGTAATTTTCCATTTTGTCAATTATATCTGTAAAAAAAATTATAAGTAGGTAAGTTATTGTTATTAGTTTGGCATATTTGGCCAAAATTTTGATAAATTTCAGATTTTATGTCATACCTTCAGATTCAGATTCAAGCTTCATGAGGTCCATTTCTTTCCTTATTTTCGCCATTTCTCCATCGTTTATTTGAATATAAATTGTATTATGTTTGCTTCTTCTGTCAATCGAATCAAATATTTTGAATTTTTCAATTGATTTCAATGGGAAATTGATATTCATTTTTGTAGCTTCAATTGGCAGTTGTTTCTTGTCTAAAGATTGAAAAATACATAGTGTAAGCTAAGAATAGGTTATAAAATTTTTAATTCTAGAAAGTATAGATAATCACTGATGAACCAGTCTTTATTTTGACCACGAATTTAACAGGATATCAAGAAATAGAGATAGCAAAATACATATTCTCAAATAAAGAGGTCAAAATCAAAATAAGGACTCGCTCATCGTAAAATTGGCTATCTAAATTTAAAAAAAATTTACTAATCTACCCCTATTTTATATTTTTAATGAATATTTTGACTTACAATTATTGTCTTTAAATCCATCGCTATTTACATCAATTTGAACCATGAGATTTGTTATGATTAGAATGACTTCACCTAGACTTGTTTTGTATTCTTTTGAATGGGCTATATCATTCAGGCCAATTTTGAGGTAAAAACACTGCAGTTCTGTAACAATCCGAACCCAATCGAAATCATTTTGTTTTTGTAAACTTGGCTTATCAGTATCGATAGCAGTCGATAATAGTACTTGATTTGTATCCTTTTTTAAAAATCTTTTAGAGATACAAGATCGTATTAAAGCATCAGTTCTACTAGGATTAGAAATAATCTTGGATTTTTCTTTAAATTCAGGTTCAGGTTCAATTTCAAATTTAGATTTTAATTTTACTATTTCTTGATTTAATTGAATACTCGTATCTTCAGGGTCTCCCCTTCTCTTCCACAAAATACCTCGACTTTGACCCAACATTTTGATATCTAAAAATTTAATAATAATAACAAAAATTTCGATTCGAATTTATTTTATTAATCCTATAATGGATAAATTAACTGTATAGTATGAGAATTTCTTACCACATTAGAAGACAATAAAATTGAACTACGATTTACATTTTAAGAAATTGAAAATTGATATTATAAAAAGTAATTTTAATTCTTAAAAATTGAAACAAAAGTTTTTGATCGTATGGTTGTACATATCTGTAAATCAGATGAAAATACGTTGATAGTAGAATTTCGTAATTATATTACTTACCATGTACATATTAGGTATTCTCATTCTAAAATATTAGGATATACAAAACCACAAGTTAACTATATAGATATGATATATACCAACCAAGGCCATATTATGTTTTGAAAGTTTCAAAGATAAATACATATCTAGCACTATTATAAGTACCTACTTATCTTTAGTGCTATACATATAACCTGTATACTTTTATATTACTACATAGTATCTGTAGTCTGTAGACAAAAGTTTTAAAATACCTACAATATTATGTAGGGTACACATGAGTGTATAATAAGGTATATTTCCTGTAAGGTACATATTCCTCAATTACGTTTTTAGAAGTTTGAAAAAAAAGTGGGTAAAAAAGCTTCTCTAAAAAAGTCCATTACTGATTGGTAGTAAATATGACTTGCTTAGTTCTTATTACGTTATGGTATATTACAATAAAAGTTTCAATGCAATGCCTACCCTAACTATGCTATGATATTAGAATAAAAAATATCTTATGACAAATGAATAGAATTTATCTTAATATTATGTATATGTAAGTATAAGTAGGGGTAGATTTGGGATAGATTGGAAAGGTTTTTGAAATTTGAACACCCAGGTTTTTAGATGAACCACTTAATATTTTCATTTAAAAATTTAATTCAAAATCCAGAAATAGCCATTTACATAATTTACATAACTTAAATACCTTTTAAAATAGAACTTGAAATTATTAAATATGCCAGAATTATAATTTTATAGATATCTTGAAGGTATATAGAATTTAATATAAGTTTTGAAATGTATTATTTTCAAAATTAACAATTAAATTAGTATCATTAATAACTGTACTATTATTAATATGCATGATGGTCTGACTTTCAGAATAATTGTAAATATTTTGCATTGGAAAAACTGGCATAAATTCATTTCCATAAAAATTTGAACTTGAATTATATTGAGATTGGAAGTTGTAATTTTCAAAAATTGAATTATTTTTAATAGGAGGAAAATTTACAAAATTTTGATTTAAAAATTCAATTTGATTGTTCATTTGATGTACTGGGAAATGTTGATATGGTATATTTTCTGGTATAAAATTCGATGTATTATTTTGAGTATACTGTCCATTGTATCGGTAATCTTGATTAAAGCTTAAAATATTTGGTTGCTGAAAGAAATTTTGATTTTGTTCAAATTCTTGTAAGGAATTCAAGTTAAAAAAGACTTGAGGTTCTGCAAAATTAGTCTGAAAATTTTGCAAAATTTGTGGTTGAACCATTTGGAATGAATTTTGGTTGAAACTTGAGATTTCTTGAACACTTGGGGTAAACATGACTTGTTGATTTTTAAATGCTTTGGTTTTGTTGACTTTCTTAGTTTTTTTAATTGTCACTGAACACATTGATATGGTTGAAATTTTTTTATAAGTTGAACTTTTAAAATTTTTCGAAATTTTAAGCCCTTGCTTAGCTCTATTATCGACAGTTCTCTGAGGAATATTTCCTTTGGTTGTAATATTTTTGGACCACCTTTTTTCGAAATTTTTCGAAATTTTCGGCTCTTGTTGATTAGCTCTATTATCGATACGAGTACTACTTTTAGGAATATAATTTCCTTTTGTTAATTTTCCTGATTTGAAATATTTTAATGCTTTTCGATAAGATCGTATTTTGGATTCTTTTGGTATTATCCCATCCAAAATATCAGATTCTTCTACTCCAATCGATTCAAATTTATCTCCAAATATTTGACCCAATTTCAAAAGATAATTGTGAGATAATTCCTCCCTTGTTTTTAGGTATATGCAATTTTCCTTTACATCAATTGAACCTGTATAAAATAAAGAGAAATTTAGCCAAATTTTTTCTATAAAGCTATAAATTTTGGCAAAATTATTCAGAACACACCTTCAGATTTTTCATTCTTGACTAGGTTCAATTCCTTTCTGATTTTTGCCATTTCCTTTTCATTTATTTGAATGTAAATACTATTTGGTTTGCTTCTATTATCGAGCGAATCAAATATTTTTAGTTTTTCGATTGATTCCATTGAAATATTGATATTGGCCTTTGTGCCCTTGTATGTCTTTTGCAAGGCTAAAATTTTAAAAAAACGCAGGGGTAAACAGAGATATTTCGGAAAATATTTGAAATTTGAACACTCTACGTTCAGATAAACTAATATTATGGTTTTTTGCCATATATTTAGCACATATATATTATATCAAGTATATCTATTTAGAGATATCCAAGATATTCTTACAGAAATTTCAAGTGCTTTATTCATCTGAAAACAGGTTAGTCAAATTTCAAAAATGTTTACGAACTATTCCTTATCCACCCCAAGATAATTTTTTTAAAATTTAGAATATATTAGCTTACATTCATCAATAAATCCTTTGGTATTTATATCGATTTGAACCATGAGATTTGTTATGATTAGAATAATATCTCCAAGACTTTTGTAGAATTTTGTATATCCTACAATATCAATAGGGCCAATTTTGATGAGAAAACAACGTAATTCTGTAACAACTCGAACCCAATCATTTTGTCCAGTTTTAAAACTCGATGATTTATCAGTATCAGTATCATTAGTTGATAATAGAACTTGATTTATAAAAATATTCTTTCTGAATCTGAATCTGAATTTACATTTAGGATTAGTAGTTTCCAAATCTAATGAACTTATTAAAGTATCCGTATTATCAGTAGTAGGATTGAGAACAATTTCCGATTTTTCTTCAGATTCTGGTGAATTTTCAATTTCTTTTGGAATTTCTTGATTTATTTTAATATCAATATCCTCAGGGTCTCCTCTCCTCTTCCACAAAATCCCACGACTTTGACTTAGCATTTTGAATTCTAAAAAATAGATACATACTTTTAGTTTCAAATACTTATGTACCCAATAGAAATACTAAATGAAATTCTTACCTTATATTCCAAGTCAAAAAATAGAATTACATTTCGTAAAAATAATTTTAGCTCTTAAAACCATTCAAATATTCTCTTCAATTTCATTTCAATTCAAATTTAAAAAATATTAATTGTCGACCAAATCATATGGTAGTACCTTAAGGAAATGGATTGAAAATACGTTGGTTGTGGAATTTTGTAATGTGTTGATGCATGAAGATTGAGGATACCACACTATACTATACTAGAGCTAGGGTTCAAATATTTGGGTTATGCTCGTGTTTCAAAGATCTGGTATTAAGGTATTATATCTTCTGTAAGTACATTGAACATTATACAGGATACATGTTGGTAGCTAAAAGTACAGAGTAGGTGTAAAAAAATTTCAAATGCATTATATGGTATGGTCTAGGGCATAGGTTTGTATGACCTTATATTATTATACTTACACTACACTACACTTGACATTATTACGATTCTATTGTTTGTAAAAAAAAGTGGGGAAACAATTCCACAAAAATATTTCTGATTGTAGAACAGATGCTGCATAATATGTAACTGAATTGTTTAGTTCTTATTTCTGCAAATAGTACTTAAGTTACCTATAAGAATAAATTATATAGATTGGGACTTACATTATTATTAAAAAGAATAGAATTAAAGACAATAGGAGTATATAGGAGTAGATAAGTAATTAGTAATGGAAAAGTTTTTGAAATTTCGAACCGTTTTTAATTTGAACTTTGGTAGTTGTTTAAGTTTAATATGAGCTGAAATTTTTTAACTTATTTTTATTATAGAGATATCAGACAATTTTAAGGTCAAAATAATAACTGACAAAATAATCAATCAGAAAAGAAGATGTCTTTTCAAAATCCTTGAACTCGAACTTTAATCTACCCTTAAAATAGATGTCGAAATTATTTATAAAATATTACTTGTTCATACTGTAGGTTTATATGAGTATGTTAGGATTAGGATTTCCTACGAGTATATCGTTTTGCAAATTCTAAAAGTATTACTTACAATTAGGTACCTACACTACTTAAAAATAGAGTTAGCTGAAATAACATTGTAAAAAGTGTCATTTAACCTAGTATGGATTTATTCTTTACTTCTCGCTTTAAGCTATTAAAACTCGTACTCTAATTTTTATTTTTATGTTGACAGATTTTTTTAATGATCCAGAGCATATCCCTTAGTACTATGAACTACTACTTAAGATTATTTAGTAATAAAGAATAAAAACTATTTAGTATGTAAGGTACATTCTTTAATAACCTAAAATCTTTATTTCATTTGAGAATAAAAATCAATCTTACTTATACTTACAGATATGACTTATAACTTATGACACTGTAAACACCAGCAGAACTTAATTTCAGTCTCTGAACTCTGAGAATAAACCAATACTTTCTACAATTACAAAATTACAATAGATTGCAATATGTATCTGTATTCTGTATACCTATAGGTATACCTTACATATTATTTTCAAACTAAAAAACAAAAATTTGAAACTCGGCATTTTTTAAATTTTTATTCCTCTAATCGTAAGTAAGGATTATTTTGAAGCTATGACTAGTTATGTGACCAAACATAAGAATAATTTATATGTTTATAAAATGGTAAAATGTATCTATCTTTAAATTTTAAAAAATTAACAATTTATTAATAAAAACTAATTTATACTTCTTTTATAAAGGCTTAATTCTGCTCAAAGCAAAGTTGAAATTAAATGGTTGAAATTGAATACCTAATCTTAATTTATCTTAAATGAGAAAAATCCTTTAACATGTCGGCTGTTCAGTGGTAGTTCGACGGCTTCTTCGAGTTGGCCGCTGTCTATGCCTTCGTCTAGTGGTCCTTCTTCCTCCGTCATAATAATCATTAGAAATCGAATCATCTATCGGTTCTTGGGTTGTTGGACCTCCTTCATAATCCCTTTGTAGAATAATAGTTTGAAAAATTAAAATTAAAAATAAAGATTTTGAAATTTTTTGAATTTTTTTAATAAAAAGCTATCAAGTTGGTTTATCTTAAAATGAGCAAAGAAATCGAGCCCCAAAGCCAATATGTATGGATTCCAATTTGGAATTTGGAAACCATGAGATAACTTTATTCGATATTTTACATTGTGGTTCTGGAAGTTTCCTCATCGTAATAATCTTCACTGTTATCGTAATCGTACTCGTCTGTTGTTAAGCTCCGAATTGTAGAGCTTCGTTCTTCATTAGAAACCTCTTCTGAAGAAAATCCTGGCCTTTGCTAAAAAACAAAAATATCTTACAAAAAAGTATCTTAAAGAATATCTTCGGGTTATATTGGGCTTTCAGACCTTTATATTAGGTTTAACATGGCAAAGGCATGAAAGCCGAATAAACCCTTTGTTTTTTCATATAAGTCAGAAATATTGAATATTTAAGTATGTACAGCTTCAGATAAATTGATGCTAATAAAAATTAAAATCCCAAAAAGAAATGATAAATTAATGTATTTCATAATTAGTATTTTTAGCTGAAATTTTGAGAATCTATAAGAATTATTAGAATTTTAATTTTAATAAAAATTAAAATGAAATGCTTATGGGACTTTTATATGTTTTATATCTAATTACGATTTCTAATGAATTTTTTCGGTTTAATTATGATGACTTTTGTGGTTTATTTGTACAAATCTAGCTATAAAATCCTCAAAATGATAACCTCTAAATTATTAATTTTACACTGAAAATTACCTACTTTACATATTTACACAATAATATTATACATACATTTATATTTTATATATAGAAAGTTAATTATTGATTTTCTACTAATTAAAACAATTACAATTGTAATAAGTGTAAGTAAGTCTGTAATATAAGGATATAATTTGTATTGTAAAAAATAATTTAATCTTGTGGTGCAAATACCCTATAATAAGGATAATAACGAATCCAATGAACTGAAATAGTTAAATACACCGCAAGTTAGTTGTTTATTTTTTAGCTATGACAGGGGCTCCACTTTAATGTACTATGGATATAACGGTCTATGACCTTATGACCTTTGCGGACAAAATTTGAAGAAATTATTTATGATAAATGTATCCTAAAAATTAGCATGGTATGATTAATACGAGTAATATTCAGAAAAATTTATAAAACCAATTTAATTTGTGATTTGAAGGTATTTTTCATTAGGCATTGCAACTTTTAAAAGTGGAAATAAATGCTAATAATACCGGATTGATTTAATAGGGTTAACGTTAGTTAGATAACATTATTACCTATACATTATTATAATTTATTCAAAACTCAAAACAAAAAAACTCTCCCTAATCTACCCCTAGACACCTAACCTAATTATTCCTTTTTATTAGTTTTTCCTAATCTACCCCTATAAAATAGCTACTAATAAATAAAATAGCCGGCAAACAAACTTTCTTTTTATTTTTGAAAAGAAAAAAATTTAGAAATAGATAGAAAAAATGAAATCTTAATCTGCCTGTCTGAATTTTGATAAATTTCTTTAGCCCTGTCTCTAACCTTTGACCTTTGCTCATTTAGTAAGTACATACATAATATATTTATTATTAATAGGTAATTGTAATTATGTTAGATTTTAGATAATAGATAAGGTAATTTTTATCCTTTTTTTGTCATTTCATTTGACATTTGTATTTATTGTCAGCTAAAAGTGCAAAAGAGGCTTATCCAATTCATTTAATTTTAATTGTTAAACATTACGTAACATTACAAAGGTATGTAGATCTAGAATATGTATAAATAAATATTAAATATATCATTTACAATTAATTCAACATGATAATTCAAATTTTTACCTCAATATCTCGTACTGATTACTATGATTCGAATCTTGAACTTATTTGTAAAAATGAGAACTAAAATTAGATTTTTCAAGGCTATAAATGGTATTATGTATAAATATTTATATTTCTACTTCTACGTCTACTGGTAGGATAGAATGGAGGACCAGCAGGAGAAGAACGAATTGAAAATTAAAATCCTTGACCTGGAACGTGAGTTGGAGACAGCCCTTTTAAAAATTGAGAGGATTTGCAATTGGGTTAAAGTCAATCACGGTAAGTTTTCATTTATTAGTTTTTAAAATGTAATTTAAATTAAACCCATTTATTTCTGATAAACTTTTTATATTTTTAAAGGTATAATTATCCCTGACGAGGTCCTTGGCAATTCTTATGCTGATCTTCATAAGCAGGAAATTAATGAATTGACAATTACAAATGCAAATAATTGGCCATGTATTGATGAAGATGAACCACTATCTGATTTTCAAAATACTGATTGGATGGACATGGACTTGGACAATAACTTGGAGAATGAAGATTTTAAGCAAAAAATCACAATCAGTACAAGTTCCAGTAGAAATCAATCGACCATTTCATCCATCTGCAAACCATGCTTGGTTGTTTTACCACGAATTGAAATAAAAGAATATAATAACTTGACCAAAGGAGACCTAGAAGAACAAGATAAATTTCTAGATGATAAATTATTCAATAAAAAACGCATAGTTAGAAGCCTCAAGAAAATAAAACCATCAGAAATTGAGAGGTTAAAAGCTCTAGATATTTGTTGTACAGATTTTTTAAACAAGTGTCAGTTATTTGAGGAAATCAGGTGTCCAATTTCCACGTGTCCAAGAACATTTCAAGTGACCCACCAGGACAAAAGTTATGTAGTAAGAGATGCTCTGAAAGTACATTTGAAGAGGATACATTACTTCAGAAAGGATGAACTATATTTCAATAAAAAACCCATAATTAGAAGCCTCAAGAAAATAAAACCATCAGAAACTGAGAGGTTAAAAGCTCTGGAAATTTGTTGTTCAAATTTTTTAAACAAGTGTCAGTTATTTGAGGAAATTAAATGTCCAATCTCCACATGTCCAAGATCATTTCAAGTGACCGACCTGGACAAAATCCATGTATTAAGAGAGGCTCTGAAAATACATTTGAGGAGGATACATTACTTCAGCAAGAATGAACTCAAATCTCAACGAGTTAAAGTTAGGGGTTTCTATAAGATTAAGAGTGATAAGAGTAGTAGTTATTCAAACTTATGTCAAATTTGCGGCAAAATATATAAATCGAAGTAAGTAAAATTATTGATAAAAAGTAAATTACATAGGTATATGTAAAATCTACGTATTGAATCCAACATGATTTTTTCCAGGAATCTTTTAAGTGAACATATAAAGAATTTCCATGAAGGACTTAGGAAAAAATCACCAGGTTATGGGAAACATCAATGTACTACGTGTAAGAAGAAACTGGTTACGGAATCAGCTTTAAAAATCCATATTAAAGAAACGCATCTGAAGGAGAAAAATTTCCTCTGTTGGATTTGTTCGAACTCATTCGCTAGAAATGATACTCTTCAGGTATTTAATCGTATCGTATTTATTATTAAAGTGTCAAGTACCCTTTTAGAGCTAGGTACCTATTTTTATTTAAAAAACAGATATTTAGGATTAAGATTTAAGTTAATTCTTATTATTCGATAGCAGATATTCTTTGAGTGTTTATGTTTTGATTTTCTAAGCTATCTGTAATTATAAAATTTTGGCCTTTCCAGAGACACATGAGGACTCACACGGGTTGGTGTACAAACTTTATCATAAATCGAATTTATAAAAAAATACAAATTGGTATATAATATCTTAATATATTTTAACTTTATTAGGCGAGAAACCTTACAAATGTGAGATATGCCAGAAGAGCTTCACTAATAATGCATCTTACTATGGTCATAGAGAAACTCATTATGAAGGCCAAAAAAGAGAAATGACAAAAAAGTATTCCTGTGATCTCTGTCCAGTAAAATTTCGTCACAACGCCCAGCTTCAAAGACATATAGAGGCAGTTCATGACAATGTGAGAAGATATAAGTGCACCGAGCCAAATTGTGACAAAAGATTCAAGACACGAAATAATTTAAAATATCACATTAATTCTCATTCTAATCCTAATAGAAAGAATAGAGGATACAATAAGCCTAAAATCTAAAATTTTTTTGTAAATAACTTATGCACAAAGGGGTAAACGATAGCAAAAATTTACTTAATTAAAATTCCATCACCAATCGACTTTTTAGGTCATTTAGAGAAGATTGATATATTACATGTGGGGTCCATCTCTTACGGTTCCAGAGGGAGCCGCAAATGCGGCTACTTTTGCCC
>JAQIXA010002406.1:0-18101 GCA_034699045.1 Nanhermannia cf. coronata Gr-Ori-00579 | reverse complement strand
GGTGCTGGTGAGGTAGAAATCGCCTCAGAATCGCCCTTCCTACTAAATGATATGGCCTGGCACACGGTGAACCTCACCAGAAGAGGATCCACCACAACCATTCAGATTGACAGCCACATAACCAAGTAAGATACATATCGATCTATCACATATAAATATAGGATTTACCAGGGGTAAATATGGGATAGTTTGGAAAATTTTCAAAAACTTTTTCAAGTTTTGAACATAAAAATAAAAAACTATCCAACCATTAATGACTTTTACCTACTGCCTACTATACTAACATGGTTAGCATCTAATCATTTGGACAAAACTTGAAAATGTCAAAAAATAAAATTTTTATTGTAAAAAGACCGTTTAATTTTAATTAACTTCAAAATTGAAAAAAAAAATGAAATAAAAAGTTAAAAGTTGTCCCATTGGTATTATTTTTTGTTGATAATTTTTGGTATTTAGACACTTTTAAAAACTAAAGTTTAATTTAATTTAATTATTAATAAAAATTTAAATATTTAATCTTCAAAATCACATAATTACACATATACACTATTAATGCTACCGATACGTTCTGTATTATAAAATTTCTATTCTGATAACTGTTATTTATCTTAATCTCCTTTAATTGAATAAAATCTTATTTTATTATCAAAATCAAAAAAATTCATCCCTATATTGGTTGAAATTACCCCTAAATTTACAGTCTAACTTTATTCGTGTCCAATATAACTCAATTTTTTTTAGCTTATTTTAGTTAAAATTTAGGTTAGGTTGGGATTTTTGGGTAGATTAGGGATAGTATGGGAAAGGTTTTGAAATTTGGAAAGCCTGTTTTCGAAAAATTACGTTTATATTTTGAACTGAAAGGATATTTTTAGGTTATAATGGATATCTGGCCTTTATATGGGATTTACGATAGTAAATGCCCAAGAGTTTCTTTGCTTGAAAATATCTTGAAATCTCTGATACGAATTTCAGGGTAAAAATATAAACTGATTCATTAGAAAACATAGAATGCCAATATTTCAAAATGATTTCGAACTATTCCTAATCTACCCCCTTGTTTTAAACTACACTTCCACACCCTTTCCTCTCTTGTAAAAAACCACAAAAATATCAATCTAATGGGAAAAACAAGATAATAAAGAATCCTTATCCTTAGAGAAAGTTTCCTGAAACTTAATCGATGCCAAAAAATGGCCAAAAATCTATTTTCTAAACGAGAATTTAAAATATTTAAATTGAGAACACTATTTATAGAATACTTACAATTAGTTATTAAAAATTACCCGTAAATTCTATTCATATATTCTGAACTTTTACCTACTAAAATGTTCATTCTTTATATTACTCGTAGATAAACGAATTTCATTTTATAATTTATATTCGTAATTCGTATACCTTATGTTTTGGTAAGTTTTGGCTTATTTTGATATATCAAACTACCTATAATTAAGCTCAGAAATAAAATATGGAACTTTGAATTATTATGATCAAATTTTGAAATAATTTGACTTCAAAATTTTGTAAATTTTTTAAGAAATTTGAGAAACCTTATTAGTTTACTTTTTGGCTATGTATACTTACTTAAGTGTAAGCAAGTAAGTTTAAGTTAGTTAAGTTAATATCTAAACTGAATTTATATAGCTCCGATTTAATCTCATCCCCATTTTGGTTGAATTTACCCCTATATTTTTGGTCTAACTTGATCCCTTTATGAAATTAACCCAATTAAAAAAAATATCCTAACCTAAAGTAACCTAATCTAAAGTAGGGTATAAAAAATTTGGGTTAATTTGGGTAAAGTTAGACTACAAATTTAGGGGCAAATTAAACCAATATAAGGATGAAATTAAACTTAAGTCATTAATAAAAATGTCTAAATATCAAATATCATCAAAAAACTTTTAATTTGTTGATACAAAATTTGGTCATAATTAAAATTGTATGGTCTTAAATTATAAAAAAAAATTTTTGACATTTTTGAGTTTTGTCCAAATGACTACTATAATAACCATGTTAGTATAGTAGTATGTAAAGTCATTAATGGTTGGGTTAGTTTTTTATTTTTATGTTCAAAACCCACCTACCTACCTCATTTTATTGGCCATTAAAGATTTCTAATCTGAAAGCCTCTCTTTCATCTCTTTTTTTTACTATCAAATTTTAATTAAACAATTCAATCTCAAATTTGATTTGATTTTGAAAAGATTTTTGATTAAAATTTGAGATTTTTTTAATTCATTTATAATCAGACCATATATGTACTAGCACTATTATAGCCAATAGGTTTAAGAGGATTTTTTTGATAGTAAAATTGATGGATTTATTTTAAAATTTTCAGAGCAAATTTACCCAGCAGATTTCATGAGCTCAACATCCATTTCGGTACATATTTTGAATTTATTATATCGATACTTATAGTGTAGATACTCATAGATAGATATGTTTTATTGACATTTAAAATAAGGATTTTATGTCAATTTTGTAAAGATTTGCGTAAATATTTATTTATTCATATCTCATGTTTGTTTACCTATACTTTACAGGTATTTGGATCGGTGGTTTGGCTGGCTTCAATGAGATTTTCTTGGGAAATCTGCCTTCATTTCGTGGTTGTATTTCTGATGGTATTATTTTACAATTAGCAAATACTCTAATTACATTTATATATTTTTAATTATGCGTTTAATTACAGTTAAATACAATAGCGAAGATGTTATACTCCGAGCCAAAACGCAGGGTGGTGTGGTAAGCCATAATTTATCAAAATTGTACACAAAATATGTAAAAAAATTCTGTGAAAATAAACGTCATTTTTGAGAAACTACCATATTTAAAATGATATTTGAAGGGTTTTAATGGACTTTCTGGCCTTTATATGAGGTTTAAAATGTAAAGGCCTGAAAGCTGAGGGTATCCTTTGAAGATTTTTCACCTAAAAAATCTAGTAAAATAAACTTTGAGTACCCTATTCTTGTAAACGCAACTATTTTAAATTGGCTTAAACTAAAACTAAAATGATCATAAATAGAGAGTCAACTTTTCGAATTTTAAATCCACAAAAGCTAAAAGTATCTTAAAAATTCGTTGAAATTTATGAAGATTCACGGTGTCTGTTTTATGCTATTTTAAATGAAAGAACTTTTTGAGTAGTTACTTACCAGGTAAATTAATATCGAGTATCAAAACTACTCGATCTCATTATATTAAAAGTCAAAATCATTATTTTTCCCCCCAAAAAATATATCTGGACAATGAGGATAGATACTCAAATAGTTAAATGATATTATATGAAATTTAAGTTAGTAAATTTCTAAACTGGTTTATGTTTTAGATGACTGGAATCACATGGAACTGCTCTGAAGAATTTGATGCAAAATCCTCAGATGCTTTCAGCCTCGAATCCCCAGACTCTTACCTTACAATGAGGTTTGCAATCTCTAGAAAGGGAACCTCCATCAAAATGAATCTCCTTTCAGCACCTGATCATCACACTAATCCTGATGGTCTCATTTTTTATGCTTCTGGAGTCAGTTCAAGACCCGATTTCATAGCACTTGAATTAAGAAATGGGATGGTAAGTTCCTATAAAGTAGCTGATTTCATCAATAATCAGACAAGCAAAGTTTCAAAAAAATTTGAAAATATACTTTTTTGAAAGTCAGATTTTGAAAAATATTAGATTTCAATTCAGATTTTGGGAAAGGATATCTTTGGGTTATAATGGCTTTCTGTCTTTTATACGAGTTTTAATATACAAAGACCTGAAAGCCGAATATATTCTATAGATTTGTCAAATTTTGAAAGTAGATTTTGATAAAGAAAATCCTTTTTAAATCCAAATTTTTCATTTTGAAACACAAATGTTTTAGATTTTGAAAATCGAAAAATATCTTTAAAAATCGAAAAGGATATCTTTGGGTTATAATGGCCTTTATATGAGGCCTTTATATGAGGTGTAACAGGTAAAGGCCTAAGAACATTGTATACTGTATTATAAGCTTTACAAAAAATGTAAAAATATAAAGAATAATTGCAAGTAGTTTTTGATTTTTTAAATTTAGTTAAAAGTCGTAAACTTGAAATTTTCATGAAAATTCTCCATTTTTTCAAAAACAGTTATGACATCGGGTATTGTACCCTACTACATTTTTCTGTGGAAAATATTAGTTTACTTGTAGATAATTTTACAGCTCAAAATCTGAATAGCACTCGATTTGTAATTTAAAAAAAGATTAGAAATTATCAAGTGATATGATACTTGTGAGTGTAACTTTCTCCATCATAAGAGAAAGTACTAGAAATTTTTATAGATTAATCGAAATTTGAAGTATTTGGGTTACTTAAACTTGAGAGATGATTTTTCATATTTGAAATTTTTCAGCCGAGGTTTAGTGCTCAATTGGGGACTGGGCCAATCTCCCTTCAAACCACGACCAATATCACCGACAAAATTTGGCACAAAATCCTCATTCAGGTAAGCACACACTTGGAAAAATAATTGCAAATTTTACCAAAAAAAATTGGTTTAATTTGGCAATTCAAATCTTAAATCCCAAGTAGATATAAGTAATGGTAAAATTTGTTAAAATTTCTCTGTAGATGCAAAGCAGCGCCTTAATCAGGCTTTAAAAATTTAAAAAATTCATGTTTTAAAGATTATGAAGATCTTAAAATTGCAAAAATAACTAAAAAGAATATCGGGATTCTAATGGACTTTTCTGGCCTTTAAACATGAGGTTTTAAATGCAAAGGCCTGAAAGCCGAATAGATCCTTTCAATTTTTTGTTTAAATTTTCATTTCGAATTGCCCAATCTGTACTAAACAAGAACCTACATTTTTTAAATTTTCGAAAAAATCACAAATTTTTTTAAAAATTTCTCAAAATTTCTCAAAATTTCTTAAATAATGTGCACTTTTTAAGGAATTTTACTCGATTTTGCTGAAATTTTGATAACATTTTTGAAAATTTGGAGGAATTTACATCGTTTAAAATCCCAAAATTTCGAGATTTTCTAAAAGTTTCTTAAATAATGTGTACTTTATAAGGGATTTTAATAGATTTTGATGAAATTTTTTGCTAAAATTTTATCGAAATTTGGAGGAATTAAGATACATTTTAGTTCAAATTGACTTTGATAAAATATCCCCAAAATTCTCAACTAATCCTTACAAATAGTTATGAGAAAATAAATTTCAATATTATACAGGATAAAGGCCTGCCTTTGCCTTACAGGCTTCGGCTGAGGCAAAAAGAGATCGATTGTAGTAAATTGATGGGCAAATGTCTATTTTTATGGTCGACCCACGAACCTCAATTGGGGTTTTGAAATAAAAAATAAACCATTTTTCATTTTTAAACTTTCCATTTCTCAATTTCAATTTCATTCGTGCCTTTCCAAGCAAATTGGTCTCGTTTTTCTTCTCTTTTTTTTGGCTTTTTCTACTGTTATATAAGTAGGGTACATAATATAGTAGATAAATTGAATTTTAAATTATTTTTTTTGTAAGGTTTCCCCAACGTCCATATCTGTGATGGTTGACAATCAGAGCTGGAGTTCGGAGCTAAATAGTGTGAGGATGGGAAGTCGTCAGTTGGACGTGTCAGAATTCGTTTATTTGGGTGTTGAGGACTCGAGAAGGTCAAAACTGAGGTCACAAGGCCTAGCAGATGTATCATTTAAGGTGGGTTAAAAGAAAATTTTCAAATTTTATCAAGTTCTATTCAGTTTTAATAGACTAAATAATGTAAATAGTGCAAGCAACAATACCTAAAGGTTACAAAAATTCATTGAATTTTATCAGTAGGTACATTACATATCTTATTGATATTTAGGTTAGATAGTAGAACAAGTAAAAGTTTTTAGAAGCTAGTAAATTGCAATCAAAAGTATAGATATTAAAATTTTATGAAAAAAATTGACTTGTTTTTTGGTTCCATAATCAGTAAATTATGGCTTAATTTTGCTAGTTTTATTTCACAAGATCAGCATCATTTTTACTCAAATACCATGTAAAAAATGAAGATTTTATTTTTGAAAATAGTGAATGTTTACTTGGTGTAGGTACACGTGCAAATATCTGAAAAGATTATTTAAGGCTTTTTGGTCTTAAACCTGAAGATTAAAGCCAGAGCAAGGGTTTAACTTGTACCTACTACCAGAACCATATAAAATATATTAGACTTACCTAATATAAGGGTATTATAGTTAAATAGGAGTAGATTAGGGACAGTTTGGGAACATTTTTGAAATTTGGACACTCTGTTTTCACCCTAACTAGTTATTATTTGAGCCTCAAATTTGCTTGAGAATATCCTGATTCTCTCTACATAGAGATACAAAATTTCAGGTCGAAATATCAACTGATTTTTGTGTTAAGCAGGATGTCTAAATTTTAAAAACTGTCCCTATTCTACCCCTGGTATAGTATAACAGGTTTCAATTCAACATCCATGTTTGTAATTAATTGACAGAAGTCTTAGAAGAGGAGATTAGATTTTCTTAAACTCGCAGAAAGCAGATTACAATTCTATACTACAAAAAGAAGCTGACTTTCTCCACGACAGCCTCGGATTATCATTTTGTCTTTTTTAGATGGATAATATCCTTTATATTTATAAGTAACGCACTTTCACTTAAAATTAGATACACTTCTATAATATTCTAACTTTTATTAACTCGCAGATCCTTATCTTCACCTCATGCAATTTACATTATAGAAAAATTTATTCCAAAAGATATCAAAATTTTAAAATTACAGAAAGGCATACGATCTATGTTTAGATTTAAAAATTTGTCAAATTTTTGTTTTTTTTAAATTCGTTTTGGAACCAAAACACAATTTAAAAATTTGATTATTTCAAATAGAATATAATACCTAGTAGAAGTAGGATTTTAAGACACCAGTTTAATCTCATCCCTATTTTGGTTGAATTTACCCCTATATTTTTGGTCTAACTTGATCCCTTTATGAAATTAACCCAAAATTTTTGAAAATTCTGACCTAATCTAACCGAAGCTAAAATAAATTTGGATAAATTCAACCAAAATGGAGATGAAATGAAATAGGAGTCTTTAATTTATTCATTAAATTATACTTGAGCTGATATATGTATGTATATGTAGGTATTTGAGGATATTGTGGCAAGTTTGATTATTTACATAGACTATATATTGCGTATACTAGTAGTAGTGAAAGTTGAGTTGATTATGCTGAATGTGTATTTGTGTATTCTAATAGGCAGTAGGTAAAAATAAATTTCCTTTGTGGGTTCCAAAAACTACCTACCTACCTACCTACCTACCTACCTACCTACCTCCATAATGAAATAACAAAAATAGAAAACAAGTAAACATTTACTTAGCTTAAAAAATAGTTCTAAAAGATATAAAATTATCAAAAAGTAGGAATTTTTATATTTATAAGGCTCTTATAGTTTTAATTAACACCAAATTATGAATCAAAAAATCAAAAGTTATTAGAAAAGCCTCTGGTATTTTTATATTTTAATAATTTTTGAAATTTTTAAAGAATCAAGCTTAATTTCATCCCTATTTTTTGTTGAATTTACCCCTATATTTTGATCTAACTTTATCCCTATATGAAATTGACCCAAGTTTTTTTAGTTTATTTTAGTTTTGGTTAGATTAAGTCCTAACCTTTTTTATATCTTAACCTTTAGGATTTTTTAAAAAATCGGGTTAATTTCACAAATTGGTTGAATTTACCCCTATATTATTGGTCTAACTTTACCCTTGTATGAGATTAACACAAATTTTAAAAAAAATCCGAGCCTAACCTTATGTAACCTAAAATAAACTAAAAAATTTGGATTAATTTCATACAGGGATAAAGTTAGACCAAAAATACAGGGGTGAATTCAACCAAAATAAGGATAAGGTTAAACTTAATTCCTTAAAATTCCAAAATCCTTTAGCCAAAACTTTTGTTTTTTCGATTAAGAATTTGGTGTTAATAAAAATTATACGGTCTTAAACTATAAAAAATTTACTATTTTATGACAAATTCGGATTGTCCAGTTGTCCATATACCTGAAAATGAGAATGTTTTGCTTATCTACATTATTAGATATAAAAATTTGAGGTTAAAATAACAACTCTTTTAGGGATACGATTTAATCTCATCGCTTTTTTGGTTGAATTTATCCCTATATTTTTAGTCTAACTTGACTTTACCCATATATGAAATTTAAAAAAAAATCCAAACCTAACCTTACTTAACTTAAAATAAACTAAAAAAAAAATTGTCAATTTCATACATGAGTAAAGTTAGACCAAAAATATAGGGGCAAATTCAACCAAAATAGGGATTAAATTAAACATAATTCTTTTAAAATGTCAAAATATCAAAAATTATTTAAAAAAAATAACAAAGCTATCGCTGAACTTTTAAATTTTTGATACAAAATTTGGTCTTAATTAAAATTGTACGGTCTTAAAATATAAAAATTTTACTTTATAAAATTATCAGCTGGTTGGTACTGTTCTCCATTTGTGCTGAAAATTATTTGATAATATTTTGGACATCTTTGCATATAGATACTACAAATTGAGGTCAAATTAACAACTCGTTTAGGCAAAAAAGGATGTAAAAATTTCAACATCGTTCAGAAATATCTTAAAATCTTTCTATACCATAATTTAGACAGATCATATTTTTGTAAGTTTATCAAAAAATTATATTTTTGATCTTGAAGTGAGGTTACTTGTCTCCTACTACTACATAGTATAAAACTTTAATTTAAATTTTGTTTTTGATAATTTTGTCAATTTTGTGACTTTTCCAGGGCTGTATCCGAGACCTTTCGATTGACGAGAAGCCACTGGGTTTACCTGAGGTGGACGTGAGCAGTAATATAACCATGGGCTGTCTTGATTGCTCTACTACTACCTCATCAGCAAGTTCAACTTGTTCATCAACTTTTCAAAAGTCTTTTACCCAAATGACTAATAATCTCAACACTACGAGAAAAACCGTCCTTAGCCCAAATACACTGACTAATACGAGTAATAATAATAGTAAAAGTAATAATAATCTGGCAAGTTCAAAATCACAATCAGAGCTGATTACCACGACCATAGTTGTGAGAGATCCTATAAGAATCACATCATCAACCTCAGTTGGAGAATTAGAAATTATGAGAATTGTCCCCCTTCAAGTAAGCCTTAAACTCTTGAACTTTTTATATGAAAGGATGTATTTTGCTTTCAGGCCTTTACATGTTAAACCTTATATAAAGGCCAGAAAGACCAATATAATCCTTTGTATCCTTTGGAAAAAATGTAATTTTTGTAATTTTTGTAATTTGAAAAAATGTGTTTTTATAATCCCAGGTTGCTGAAGGTGAACATATAATTATCACACCAAGGCATCTTGCCATTACTTTGGACTTGACCAAGTTTGGGATTAGAGAAAGTGGAGTTTTATTTAGAGTCTCGAAACCACCCACACAAGGCAGGCTTGAGGTAAAAATTTGTAAAAAAAATTGTCATATTTTCTGAAGGTACTTTACTTGATACGAGTACTGCATACATAAACTATGTACCTATAATTAAATTTACCAAAAATTATGACTTTAATTTGGAAATCGTTGTAAAAACTTGAATTTTCTTAAAAGAAAAGTCAAAATTTTACATTTTTCTGAACTTTTCAATCTTTTTACAGTAAATTTGATGTAATTTTTAGTATAAATTACTTTGAAAATGAAGGTACATACATTTATAGAGATATCCTTATCTCGGTTTTCAGTTTGAAATCCTAGTTTTTGGCAATTTGATTACCTTACAAAATCGGAGATTTCAAAATTGGAAGAAATTCTATCAATAAACCCCTAATCATTCATGTATGTAGATACTAGTATTTGAAATCTGTATGATACCATCTAATTAGGTATATGGAAAAAATCCAGATTTTTGTATTTAAATTCGACTTTTGCACTGATTCTGGAATGTTATGGTTCATGATACTAAATTGCCAGATCAAGTTCAAGTTTATTGTAAAAAGATACTTTTAAATGACAAAATAAGTGATTTTTTTTTTGGTTTTTTTAGGTAACCAGTCGAACTTCTGGTTCTGGTGTGGGTTTCCCCATAGGTAAAGAAGGTTCAGAGACATTTTCTCTACTTGATGTTGGTGCTGGTCGAGTGAGGTACTGGCACAATGGGGCAGAAAATTCTGTAGATTCAATCGAGCTTATCCTTCGTCTCCTACCCACCTCTGGATATATACTTCCAGCTTATCTTCAGGTTTGTCTCATTTGAAAAAAGAGCTCATCTTATCAAAAAATCTCAAGGAAAGGATGTATTCGGCTTTCAGGCCTTTGTACTTTGTATGTTGAACCTCATATTATAAAGGTCTGAAAGCTCATTATAACCCAAAGATATCCTTTAAGGGTTAATTAAATGAGAATTTAAGAATATTTTAGACGTCAAATTAAATTTAAAATTGCAAATTTTAGTAAAATTTTTTCAAATGAAGATTGATACTTCGACTTGATCTTCACTGTTTGTTCATCTAAATATCTAAATATCCAATTTAGATAATATTAAAAAAATTATAAAATTTTAAGGTCAAATTAATTCATAAATTCCACAATTTGGTCAAATTAATCAAAGATACTAGTTGATTTTATCATAATATGTTTGATTTTTGAGGATTTATATAGTTTTATACTAGTATATCAAAATGAGATAAATTTGTAATCGTACTAGTTCTCACATTAAAATCCTATCTGATCTTTCAAAATCTTCTGGCTAACTACCGAGTTCAATGAAGTAGACAAAATCACATTTGATTCAAACCAAATACTCGTTATACATGGTCTTTGAATAGTCACTTGTTAGATTTGAAAAATGAAAAAAGTTGACAAAAATTTCAGATCATAATAGTAGTACCTATATAGTGTATTTCATTTAAAATGATTAAAGTTTAATTTCATTCCTATTTTGGTTGAATTTACCCCTATATTTTTGTTCAAACTTTACTCCTAAGCGCGTATATGAAATTAACTAAAAGTTTTTTAGATTCGTTTATGTTAGGATTTTTAAAAATTTTGAGTTAAAGGGTAAAGTTAGACCTAAAACATGGGGGTAAATTCAACCAAAATAGGGTGGAGATTAAATCAGAGCCATTAAAAATTACCTTTAAAAAAAGTTCATAAAAAATGTATCAATTCTCATAATCCAAAAATGATATTTTAGGTATCATTATCAATGTGAAATATGTCCAAACTAAAAGAAAATATTTCAAAATTTTATCATATTTTTGTTATATTTGGAACTCAAATCATATCAAAACCAAAAATCTATTATTTTTTAAAATATTAGTAACTACCTAGTTTATATAAAATGAAAACTTACTTTACAAAGGCCATGTAAATATCCAAGTTTTTAAAACTTTTCAGTCTTTTGTCTTACTATACTATGAGACTATTAGTTTTGGGCTATTTGAGGTAAATCGCTGATCTTTAATATCTTTTTTATTTTATTTATCCCTTATACATATCCTAATACCTAATACTTTTACCCTCCAAAAAAAGAGATCTTGATTCAATTCAATGATAGGAATCAAGATTTCGAGAAACTTTCTTTGTTCTCAATACAGCGTAGGTACTATAGCTTATGTCCACAAAATGTACAGACCTTTGAGAGATACTCAGAAATATGAGATAAAATACAAAAAGTACCATACTAGTATCAGTAAGTATTAGTTATTTCTGAGAAAAATGTTCAAAAATAACCCAAGTAAGTATTGTAGGTACTGATATCTCCTATACTTGATTTCGAATTTCAAGTAATAATATCTTATTACTTGTTCAATACCCCCCTATTTTTGATATTAAATGCTTTTTGACATATTTTTGGCAACTTTTTGGGGGGATTTTTGTTGATGATTGAAATGGACCAAGAGCTGACTTTTGTGTATTCCCCAGCTTATTGATTTCTACACTATCTTCCATTTGCAATCCACTGAACAAAAATGATGATTACACACTGTGTACTACTATAGTAGTACTGCAGTAGGGTACTTTAAAAGCTCAAATGATCAGTGCCATTTGATAAGACACAAAAAGTATTTTAACACCAAATTCTAATGAAATCAATGAAAATTTGAAATTTTTTAAGTTAGTTGAGTTAAAGTTTTTCCATTTTATCAATAGATCGAGTTCCTACAAAAATATTTTAAAAAATCAAAATGAAGTCAGTTAATAGAATGATTACAAATTTTGCTAAAATTTTTTTTAAAAAGATGTCTACAGATGTAAAATTTTGAGAAATCATTTTAGAATTTTAAAATTTTGAAATTTTTAAGAATTTCTGTAGGTACTTGTAAAGCTTGACTATTGCTTATCTTTGTTAATTACAATACCATGAATATATTTTAGTCGAAATTAAAAAAAGAATATCTTGGGGTTCTAATGGGCTTTCTGGCCTTTATATGAGGTTTAACACGCAAAGGCCTGAAAACCGAATACTATCCTTTATCCATTTTAGATATTTAGATTTTAAATACTAATGGATATACAGATACCTATGCAAGTTAGTTTGCACTAAAGTTTAATTTATGAATTTGACCATTTTACTTTTGAAAATGTGAGTATTCTGTATCTGTATATCTCTCTAATGTATCAAAGTATTTTGTAAAAATATAAGCTTACAAGTCATATTTGACTAATTAGTGCTAAAATATCATAATTAATTATATTTTTTTTTTATATTATTTCATTACTATAGGATGAAAGGGCATTTTCACTTCCAGTTGAAGTGACACCGGTTAATGACCCCCCTGAAATTCGGCTACAACCAGGCTCCGTTCTAAGACTTGCAGAGGTAAGCAAAAATTTCTCAATATAACCTACTTACTTAAATAACAAAGTATCTAAAAACACAAACTAATCAATTATATACCTTATACAGAGGTAAACTAGTACTTTAGTACTACTACAAGTATGTATAATGATTTCAATGAACCTTTGAAATTACGACTTTGTCACGAACCCCTAGTCAAAATAATTAGTTCTGATCATTTCAGTTGAAAGTCAGCAAAACCGAGATATATTACAGACTATATACTGTGTACTACATATTACTATTAGTAAATTCAAAAGTTCATTTTGCAAATTTTGAAATTTGAAAATTGTAATTAATCACTCGGTTAACTGGGCTTCTTTATCCTCTCACTAATTGCTCTCATCAAGAGCTATCAGTAAAAAGGTTTCAAAAACTATCCTCATGAAAACTAAAACTTGCGGAATTTTATGATCATTTTAGTATGTAGTACCTAGTCTAGTAGTACAAAGATCACTTTTCATATTGTTAATTAAAAATTAATATAATTTGCTTGGAAATTTGGAATAGTGATTAAATATTGCTCTAGTAGTAGAGAGATATGAGGAGTCTAAGTCGGAGATTAGTATGGTTTCATTCAGTCTTTTGTAAAGTTAATAATTTTCAAACTCATTTAAATATAGATGCGAGAATTTGAGCCAAACTGCTGCATTACATAACTGGTACTAGGATACTGGATGGTGAAAGCCTTAGTAGATTACCTATCTACTTTATAAAATGATCAATTTTTGCTATAAAGATAAAATTTCGTATAGTAAAACTAGGCTTAATTTAACTACTCCAATTTTATTTTATGCATCTTTTGGGTTTTAAAGTTCCAAATCCAAACACGATCTTTTAAAAAATATTTAAAAAATTACCTACTCAAACTCAAGTATCTACCTACGATGGTACTTTGGCTATTGTTTTAAAATCTTTTTAAAAATGAAATTAACCTCCATTGAAGCTTGTAAAAATTTTAAGTTAAAGTCAAAGAAAGGTCAGGTTTTGACAAAAGAATTTGCAAAATAGACTGATAATGACTGTGAGATGTTTTTGGCAAAAAAATAGGAAAATTGGCTGATTTTGACCTAAATTGAGACTGAATATAGATAAGTAGATATAACTTTATTCAAGTTTTTCAAAAAATACCTTTCCATCTCAATATATCAGTAAGTCAAAATTTCGAAACTATAAATCAAAACTTTACAATTATTAATTTTTGATTCTAGTAAAGACTTTGTTAGAACTAGGCTTTAAAATTTTGATAAAAGGATTTAATATACCCTACTTAACTATAGGACTCCATTTTATGTTCAAGTCAAAGTGAGGTCGGGAATGAGAGGACTTCGAGAAAAGAATTTGCAAAAGAATCTCTTCAGCTTTCAGGCCTTCACGATGTTAAACTCCATATAAAAGCCAGAAAGCACGAAGATATTCTTTTGACCTATTATATCTGTATTATGAGACGTTTTTGGTAAAAAAATTGAGAAATTGAATGATTTTGACCTAAAATTTGACGAAAATGAGAAATACAGAATATACGAGTATATACGAGTACATAGATAGATATAACTTTAATCAAATGCTCCAAAAAGAACTTTTATTACATCTCAATATAGCAGTAAAGTCAAAATTTCGAATTTTTAAGATTTTTTAAAGACAAATTTTTTACTTTTAGATATTGAACTTTGCTCAAATTCATTTTTTTTAAATGCAAAAAGCACAAAAAGTCGATTAGAATATTTACCTATAAAAATTTGTTGAATTTTATAAATATTATAATCAAAAACATTCTTCAAAAGGCTTAAAAGAGGATTGATATATATTTTGCTATTTGAGAGCTTGCATAGCTCGTCCAAATTTTATTTTTAAAAAAATATATCCAAATATATATAGGCTCAAATGAGTAAAATGAATAAAATAAATGCTCAAGTCATAATCATTTGTTCTAAGGACCCGTGGGTGGGCAAGTGTTATAGTGATAGGGGGAATTGAGGGGCAGGTTAGGTTGGTCGGGTTCAATCGAAAATTGGCTTAATACAGCCAACTCATTCATCCATAATGAAATGGCAAAGTGCTCATACTTTACCCAACTACTACTATCAATATACATATACTGTCATACATACATACTTATGTATATTATTGTCGAAAATTATAGAAATTTCTAGATACTACTGTATTACCAGTGCATTTGAATCTTTATCTCACTTGATCCCCCCAGAGTAGTACATTGCATAGTAGAATAGTCTAGAACATAATAATATATAAGTACCTACTATTCTTATTATGGGAAATGCCTTTGTCTCTGAGGAATTTGGAATTTTGGCGAATATTATTATTATTATGCCGATATATAGCCAAGTCATTACCAAAGTACGGATTTTTGAGTCTGTTTTCAAAAATGAAAATATTTCTAATCTACTAGATAGATAGGATACTTTGAATTTTTATCAAATTTCAAAAGGCCGTCTTTAATTACGAGTAGGTACTTTATAAAAATCTGAATTGGTTTTAAGAAATGAGTCTTTGACTTAACTTTTTTTTATAAAAAATAATTAAGATTCCCAAAAGTGTAATTGTAGCATCAATTTTAGAAATATTTTCAATTAGTTAAACTTAAAGGTGATGTTCTTGTCTGTTCTTTGAAATAAGATTTTAAGGTTATGTAGGTTTATAAATTAATAAGGTATTTAGATATCTGCGAAACTGCTTATAATTTCCTATAGGGTACCCTACTTTAGAATCAAAAGTTATTCTTTTAAAGGCCTAAAATCCGAACTTTTCTGGTTGATAATCAACCAAACTAGATGAGTTGAAATGAATAGTGAATAGTACCCTACGTATGATTATGAATAGAAATGGGGATCAAGAACTTTGTACTATATTGTCTATTATCTTTTTGTGAGATTATGCCCTATTTAATAAAGCCATTACCCTCTAAACTCTGCCATACATACAGATGTATAAGTACTTATCTATACTATAGTATAAGGTAATAATCATGAAGTAATGAATAATTAAATTAAATGAGTGTTCTTTGAACCCAGGGTACCAAGATAAGACTGACACCTGAAATCCTCTCGTCACTGGACCCGGACACTGGACCTGACCAGCTGAACTTTACCATACTGTCGATGGGTCTGGATAAAAAGGGATTCGTCGAGCTGTCCAGTGAACAGGGGAAACCCATTATGACCTTCACACAAAGTGATCTAGAGAATGGTCTTGTCTGGTAAAAATACTAAAAATAAATTATAAATGATACAGTACATACCTTAGCTATAGAGAAAATGGGTGCTTTTTTTCAATCAAATAATCTTGTTTTCATATATATTTAACTAGCATTAAGCCCAGCTCCGCAAGGGCATTTTCCTCGCGAAATTCAAATTTTTTTATCACACATTTACCTAAGGTCTTACATTTGAATTTGGTCTAGAAATGGCGAAAAATCGGTTTTTTATGCAAAAATCGCCATTTCAAAACTTGGAAAATAGATTTTCGGATCCGTTTTTGAAAGATTTCCTGTTTTCGATAAATGTAGAGTTAGTCAAGATATTCGATAAAGAATCCATTCGGTTTTCAGATCTTTGCATATTAAACCACATATATAGACAAGAAAGCCCATTAGAACCCGAAGATATCAGGTTAAATAGCAACTTGTTTAGCCTAAATCAGAGAGTCAAAATTTCAAAAACGGTTTCGAACTCTCTACATCTATTGCAATTATGACAAAAATTTCTCTAATCTAAATATTTTAAGGGAAAATTTCGCTTTTTAAACAGTAAAGTGGATAAAAACTGTCAAATTTGCATATATTATATTTATTTTTGAATTTTGTGACCTTTGTAGGTATGTGGACCAAGGTCTTTCAAGTTCAAAAATGGCGGTGAAAGTGACGGACGGGAGTAGTGTTTCACAAACGGCTGTTTTACGGATCGAGACTTTTCCTTTGAGAATAGCACCTGAACTAAATACCGGGCTAGAAGTTGCGAATGTGATGGGCACTTCTGAGCTAATAACTGCGACCAATTTGTCATTCACGTCGAATGCCGATGGCCTTATTGTCCAGTACCATCTTGTCAAGTCTACGAGATCTGGACAAATTCAATTAAAGTAAGTCGGTTTTAAGAAACTCAAATCAAGAATTTTTAAAAAAATTCCATAAATTATCATTCTCATATTTGAAATCCTAGTTTTCTTTGATATTTAATATTTGAATGATCCTAATTTGATTACTTTACGAAATCTAGGATTTCATAATTGAGATATAAATATCACTTGCAATATTTTAGTAATTAGTAATTTAGGCTTTTAGTATCTTACTATTACTATAAGTTTTAAATTTTGTCAAATTTTTAGAAAAAGTAACGGACTCTGGACAAGTACTGAGCATTTTACTCAACTTGATTTACAAAACCTGAGGGTCAGGTACCTGCTACATAGACCAAGGTAAACTTCTAAACCTTAATTTTTAAAGTCCCCGATTTAACCTCGTTCCTATTTTGGTTAAAATTACTAGGGTACTATATTTTTGATACCAAAAATTAAAAATATAGAAAAAGGCCCAATAGATCTTTAAATTTAAAAATTTGCCAAGTTTTTGTGTTTTTAATTCATTTTGGAATCAAAACACTATTTATAAACTTATTATTTCAATAGAATATATTAGAAGTTGGATTTTATATTACGAGTATTAATTTCATCCCTATTTTGATTCAATTTCCCCCTATATTTTTGGTCTAACTTAATCCCTCTATGAAATTATTCTATTTTTAAAAATCCTATCCTATAAAATCCTATAAAAAACTAAAAATTAATTTCATACAAGGGTAAAGTTAGGCCAAAAATATAGGGGTAAATTCAACCAAAATAGGTAAGAGTTAATCTTAAGTCATTTTTAAATAAATCTGCATACTTTATAGTAATTCCTTAACATTTAAATCGAATAGATTCATTAAGAATTACACAATTCCAGACTTTCAATCATGATTGAAATTGAAAATTTCATTTTGAATATCAGTAGAATTTCAATATAGCTAGGTAGTTAAGTAGGTACTAAAATAGTATAAAATTTTTGTAATTTTAGTCCAAATATCTTTGGATAGATATGTAGGTACTTTATTGTGGACTTGTGTTTAATTTCATCCCTATTTTGGTTTTTTTTTTTTCCATTTGAATAAAATATTTATTCCAAGAACAAACAAAATAGATAACAAACAATTATCAAATTATGAGAAAGATACAAG
>JAQIXA010002405.1:0-18101 GCA_034699045.1 Nanhermannia cf. coronata Gr-Ori-00579 | reverse complement strand
CTACAATGGGCCACTCATTGTAAGTTTTGAATTGCTCACAATGCCCCCATTCTCATCAGGACTATATAGTTATCAAAACTCCTTTCTACTACGGCGAGTAGTAGTCGGGCCCGTTGTTGCTTAACCTGAATTAACAGGACAGAACTCTGGGTGCTCATCATATGAACTATATTAAAAATTAATTCAGCTTAGAAAAAAAGAATACGTCAATTTTACAAAGTAAATTATATAAGAAATTGAGTTCAAAATATGGGTTTTCAGTTTCAGTGATGAATTTTCTGCCTAGATTTGATAATAAAATCTACTATGACTATGTACCTTGCTATTTACATAACTGAACTGAAATGTTAAAAAAATTAACTTTTACCTGTCCCAATTTGATTCTGCAACTTAATGGCAATTTCCTTACTTCAACACCCGTAAAGACAATTCCGGCCATAATTAAGAAATTAGGATTTATGGAAATTAGGTATACATAAGTATAGGTAATAAATAATAAAGGTAGGGTACATAAAAGAAAAGACCTATCAAAATAAAAATAAAACACTACTAATAAAAAATTAAAAAATCTGACAGACAAGTTGAGGTAAACTCGGCCTTTTTCATTACTCGAATTTTAAAGATTCGATATTCTTGATTGTTTTGATTGTTTCGGTTTCGATTTCGATTCTAATTCTAACTAATATAAGTTTCGTTTCGTTTCGGCTTTGAAAATTGTTATTTAATTGTAAAAGTTTAGGTATAATTTTGTTCTTAATTATTGTCATTGTAATAAGCATTTAGAAGATGTCTGGGCTTGAAACATATGTCAATCGTAAGTACCATTAACTTTTATTTAATTATTGATTTATTTTTGTGATTTTTAGCATTTCTTTGATTTTTTGCTTTTTATCTTAATTTTTTATATGGTTTTTTTTTGAATTTTAATTGCAATTTGCAAATTCCAATGCATACAAATTATAATAAATTAGATTCTTGAAGTATTAATTGAATAAATTTGTTTTTTCATCAATTATAATAACTTCTCATCAATTCTATTTTTATGATATATTTATGCACGTAATTCATAATTCAGCTCTGAAATCCCTAACTCGGACCTCATTTTTAAGTAGATTTACAAAGTACCTACCCTACTTGTAAAATATCGAGCGAGTCCATTATATTCCATTTCCATAATATTCAATAATCAGGTCTATTTTGTCTTGAATTTGAGATCTGAGCTGAAATATCTACTTAGTTAGTGAAAAACAAAAAAGTTAAGATGTGATGTAAGCTTTAGCTAAAACGCTACATTTTTTACAGTACCTATGTATTATATTATTTATAATTATTATAATATGCTTCTAATACATTTTATACCTAACCTTTTTTATTAATTAATTTTTAATTTATTATTAATCCTGTTTCTTGTAGATCACGTTTCAATAATTACTTCGGATGGAAGAAATTTTGTCGTAAGTTTTTTATTGTTTTATTTCTATTTTCTGGCCCTCGCTGATTGCTCGGTAGTAGTATAATATAGTTAAGCTAAGGTAATGTTAAGCTAAGAATAGATCGTATTATAGATTATTGATTTTTGATTTATGATAATGATAAGATAACTTGGCAAACAATATACCTTAGTTCTTCACTAATCCTAAGCAAAGCAAAATCAAATAACTAATTGGATCTTTTTTCTTATTCTTAGGGCGTTTTAAAAGGATTTGATCAAAATGTTAATGTAATCTTGGATGATTCTCATGAAAGAGTACATAATTCTTCAACTGGAATTGAACAAGTTACTTTAGGACTTCATGTAATAAGAGGTGATAATATGTAAGTAATACATCTTATAAGGTACCTAGTACCTACATTACATTTTAAAATGATTTATTAAATAAATTATAAAAGTAATCAAATATTTTCAATGTTAATTTTAAATATTTAGTGCTGTAATCGGAGAATTAGATGAAGAACTCGATACTCGAATTGATCTCGCATCCGTTAAAGCAGATCCTCTTAATCCTATTGTTCATTAAGATTGCTCGAAGCCTGCCTGCCTTTTTATACTGATTTATCATTAAAATATGTGTGTACACTGAACATATTTATATATTTAATTTAAGTCCAGCTATTAGTTATTTAGTAAATAAGCATTTAAGCTACGTTTTCTACAATTTCCTATATTTATAATAACAAAAATTACAATACATAATTTAATAAATAATAAATTATATTCATTCTCTTTCTCTTTAAGTTTAATCATCAAACTTCAAACTAACTTTTTAAAATATCCTGTCTACCTTAGCTATGCTATGGTTCTGAAGACTTCAATTAAAAACCTACTATTTTACCTTTTTATACTATAATTTAAAATTGTATAATATTATCATAACTATTAGTAAAAACAATAACAATTCTACTGCTACGCTGGAAAATGGATTCATTCTTTTTGCTAATATTTAGGTAATTATGCGATCATATTCAGTAAAATTAAAATATAGTATGCATAGTATGAATATGCGTAATAGATATAATTAGAATCATTACACCCTACATTTATTAAATTAACAATAAGTTGTAGATGATTTATGATTTGTGTATGAATGATAAGGATTAGGATTAGTAAATTACATAGGAGGTTACTAAAAAGACATATAAGCATTGCATTGGCATTACTAGAAATAATTAAAAATATCAAATACGACCTATTCAGCTCTTAACTTACTTTTGCATGTGAGTCCGTTTGGTTTTTCAGAACTGAACTGAGACTGTCGAGTCCTCAAACTCAAAAAATTGCAAAAAAAAAACAAGAATTTTTTTTTGAGGCTTTTTCTGAAAGCCTCAAAAAAAAATAAATGAAAATTAAACGATCATATTTTAAATTGAGCTCTCGAAATAAACCAAGCTACATGTTAAATATCCTATGTCTATATATCTATAGTATAGTATAGATATAGGCAGGTAAGGTAGATAGTAGTGCAAATGCATTGCATGCATTTAGTAGGTCTAGTACTTTTTTGGATTTTCTAATTTTATAAGTTTTTTTGGAAAAATAGACTTGAAAATTGAATTTAAAATAATTTATAAATAATTATAATTATAAAGTGTTTTGTACATTTTAATATTGACAAAGTGGACACGTGTCTTCGTGTTCCAGGGTTGTGTCCAAAGACCCAACGACCTCGGTTTTGGTCATCTCATCACACCGCAGACCGCACAACTCGACATTTGAAAACCAACTTGTTGGACTTTTTTGGAATTTCTTTATAATTTGACCTGATTGACCTGACTGGCTTCTTCGTGAGCCGATATACCAAGTAGCAGATGATGAGTAATATCTATTTTAATATTATATTGGCTACCCTATGCTCAGTCCCTGATGTACGATGTATTGATTAAGATAGAAAATCTAGCTTCAAATTGACAAGTTGATCATCAAATCAGTGGATCATCTCATCACTAACAAAAACGAAGAAAGATGATTTCTGAAACTGGTGGTGGTGGTGGTGACGATAATGGTGCCAATAGCTTGAGTGGACCATCGTCCTCTCTTCTGTCACTATTTGGTGAGAAGAACATGATGGCCAATATCAATTCAGCCAGATGGTTTTTCCCTAAAGAAAGTCTAGAGAACACACCAAGTAGACGATGTCGAATCGATTCTGACAAGGAATTGTGCTACAGGCAACAGAGTGCTAACTTTATACAGGACATGGGACAAAGGTTACAAGTGTAAGTTAATTTTTAACATTTTTTTAGCAAAATTAAATGATTTACTAGTATATAGAAGCATTCCACATTTCTAATTTCATATTCATAGTATAAAATTTAGCTCTAAAAACCAAATTCTGTCTTCAATTCTAAACCTAAAAATTTAGATCTCGTTTTCAGAGCTGAATTCTGAACCGAAAGAAATGATTAAATCTCGATTTCGACCAAATTTCTATTTCTGATGGTCTAATACGAAGTTATTACGTCACTTACCATTAAAACAAAGCAAGTCAAGTGACATTGACTTTGTATTTTAAAATTAGGTATCTATATAAATAGTAAACAAGGTAGTATGTACTGTGTAGTGTAATTTGTGTAATTTACTATTATACTATTAATGTACTTAATTGTTTTTATTTTTTATTTTTTCCAGGAATCAATTATGCATTAACACAGCTATCGTCTACATGCATCGGTTTTATATGGTAATTTTTTATTTAACAAAAACTTTATATTGATCTTTAATTACTACTTTATTTAAATTATAGTACCATTCTTATACACAATTTCATCGGTATCCTATATCGACGGCTTCAATTTTCTTAGCTGGTACGTACCTATATACATTAGTATGTTTATTATTATTTTAATGTAATATTTTGAACTTTTAGATAAGTTAGCATTTGATTGCGGATCATTTGATTATTTTATTTATTACAGCTAAAGTTGAAGAGCAACCTAGAAAATTAGAACATGTGATAAAAGTGTCTCATCATTGTTTACACCGTGAATCTAGACCAATTGATGCTAAATCAGATGTAAGTTGTTTGTCAGTTGTACGTAGGTATTATATTTCTATATTCTAATCGTATATTTAAGATGGTACACACACACTACATTAAATGTGCAATGTGTCTTTAAGATTTACTTACTACCATAGTCCTGTCTGTTTTTATTAATGATGTAAATTTTTAAACATTAGCATTATACTGAATTATCTGCCGAACTTGTTATGAATGAAAACATATTATTGCAAACACTTGGATTTGACGTAAATATTGATCATCCGCATACGCAGTAAGATCATCAGTCATTAGTGTAAATTACATAAAAATGCATTAATCTTTTCAATTTTTTCTAATAGTGTTGTTAAATGTTGTCAGCTGGTTAGGTATGAAGCTGCGATTATTAATACTTTTGTTTTGCATTTATTACAATACAATACAATACAATTTTATTTTTACTTTTTGCTATATAGAGCATCGAGAGATTTAGCACAAACATCATATTTTATGGCCACAAATAGTCTTCATTTAACTACAATGTGTCTACAATATAGACCAACAGGTAGTAATGGATTTTAATTCAAAAAGTTGTACAATATTTAAGTATCCATTCATATTGTATAGTTGTTGCAAGTGTATGTATTCATCTTGCTTGTAAATGGTCCAATTGGGAAATTCCGAGGTAAATTAACATTCCTTTTTAATTATCTTAATCTTAAATCTTATCTCTGTCAATTGTCAATATCAAAATTATTTTAATTTTAATTTATAGATCTAAAGAGGGAAAAGATTGGTTTTGGTAAGTTTTTTCTGTTGGTATATTTTTCTTTTTATTTTGAATGTTCATTTCATTTATTTATTTTTAATTGTAATTTTACTTTTCAGGTATGTTGATGATACTGTGACATTAGAACAATTAGAACAATTAACAACAGAATTCCTAAATATATTTAATCGATCGCCATCAAGGTTAAGAAAGAAAATTATGAGTCTTAATCAAGGCGGGTCCGTTGGTTTGGGTAGTAGTGCTTCATTAAATCTAGGCAGTTATCCTTCAAATTATTTAGAAGATTCAAAACCATTTTTATATGAAAATAGTGAAAAGCTTGATTCTAGCGTAATTTCAAGTTCGTCACAACCTTCCTCATCTTCTACTATTAGTAATTTAATTAATAAAAAAATAGTACCACAACAATCTCAACAGCAACATATTAGTAAATCAAGACCAACTTCTACAACTACTTCAAGACCCCATCAACATCCGTCCAAATTAACATCCTCGTTATCAAAACCTCAACTACCATCATCGCACCATCATCCATTTATAAAAGGAGGTGGTAGTTCTACTAATACTAATCAACAGCATGGCTCTATCAGTAGTAGTGGAAGTCAATCATCAACAAGTCATATTAAACCTTTAATCCCAGGGCTTTCATCAACAAGTAGACAACAAAGTTATAATAAACAACCACATCCACACACTGACCGACAACCACCTTCATTGACGGCTCAATCTCAACCACAACAAATTCCATCTATTTATCAAAATCAACAACAACATAATATGATGAAAAAATCACCAATTATGCCTTCGTTAACTGCAAATTCGAGTTCAAGTTCTAGTTATAGTAGTCATAAACCTAATTCTCATAATCAACAACAAGAGCAACATTCGTCAATTATACCTTCATCAATGAAACCACCACCTCCGTTAATAGAACAAATCCCAAATTATCCTCCCTCAAATTTTTCTCAACAACAGCATTCCACATCAAATAAGCAACAACAATATTCACATAATCAGCAGCAACAGCAGCAAGTACCATACAGCATGACTCACGAAGAGATGAATAAGTTTAATCAAAATAGAGAAATTAGTAGTAACCCTTTTCATAACTTATCTACAAATTCAAATAGACAAGCTGTACAACCTCAACCTCCATTACCACCACCTCAAATTCAAGCACCATTACCTCCATTACCACCCCCTCCATCGACCCAACAACCTCCTCCACCGCCACCGCCTTCAAATAACTATTCTTTGCTTCAACAACAACCGCAACAACAAGGTGGTTATCAATTTAATAATAATAATGCTAGTGCTAATGTGAGATTACAACCTGCTTATCAACCACCATCTCAACCTCAACAACAACAATTTACGCCATTTCCTTTCTTAAGCCAAGAACTAGGACGGGGTGGATCAGCAAATACTTCTGGACAGAATTCTTCCATTGAGACTTCAGATGATAAACTTTCTTCCCAATTCCAATTTAATAGTGAAATTGATAACCAATCCGCTAAACCGCAGCATCAACAAAAGCAATTAAGTAAATTTGATATAATTAAAAATAATTCATTGAACTCAGCAAAGAATATACCATATAATTTTGATAATGGAAATAGTACTAGTAGTCGGAAAGTTGATGGAATTAATCTTGGAGCTACATTATTAGGGGATGATTTTAAAATAGACACACTATCGACAACAATATCTGATTCTTCATTAGGTTTAGAGCAGAGTAGTCATCATCATAAAAAGCGTAAAAAAGAAAAGAAAGAGAAAAAAGAGCACAAGAAACATCATGGAGAAAAGAAGCATAAGAAAGATAAAGATAAGGATAGGGAAAGACACCATCATAAAGATAAGCACAGGAATCGTGGTAGTGAATATGATAGCATGCCAAGTCCAAGTCCATCATCCGCTATAAGTGAATCAACTGGTAATAGAATCAAAATCAAAATTAAACCAACTCCATCATCAACTCCACAATCATCTTCATCGACTGGAATTCACGAAGTTTCACCTTCAAAACATTCAGCAAAGAGACATAAAGGAGAGCAACCTATTAAACTCAAAATAGACTTGAAAGATAAGCATATACGTGGTGGTGATTTTATATAAAAGTAATCGTTTAAGATTTAATTTTACCTAAGATTAGATTATATTACATTACTACATTACATAATATATTATAGGTAATTGATATAGGTAGGTATGTAAGGATTAATCCTAGGTAGGTAGGTTTTTATTGTTCAAAAAATGAGAGTTGGAGTTAGATGCATTTTTCATTTTTTAATAACTTATTTTATTATTTTATTGTACTCTCTATTATATTATATTATATACCTAGCATACATGATATTTAGTGTAGATATATTTATATAGTAGATTCAGATTACTACAAATCTAGGTCAAATATCTTAAACTAAAGTGCATAAGAATTTAGAGGTCTAGGTATTCATTATCATTTAATTTTATCTTTGAAAGTTCCGACTTTATACTCAGTCTTTAAGCAATTATATGGAGTAATGAGGCACTTTGGCTTTTCAGTGATTAATTAAATTAATGTTTAATGAAAAGACTATACCTACTAACACTAACTATTCATAATTGGCGATATCATACTTAAAAATATTGACGAAATTACGGAATTACTATGTATTTAAGTAATACTATTTTGATCTCATTTATATTTATGATTAATAAGAGAAGGAAAATATTACAAATTATGATATATTATGTGAAATAACATAACTAAATCTGTCAAAAATGTAGATTAGGTAATAAGATAAATTAAAAAATCTGCAGATCAGCGTAGATTTAGAATTTTTTCTATTATAAAATGTAATATAATATTTTTATTGTGAAATGTGTTGTTATTTAAAATTATTTTTCTACCCTAGACCCTACCTTAATTTGTATTTTACATCAACTTCAACTAACAAAATTAATTTTTAAAATTTTTTTGTTTTTTATGTATCACAATTTAACAATTTACTATCTACCTACTTTACCTACCTATGCTAAAAAAGACTTCTTAAAGTAGTTTATCGATACAAAATAGTTAAATTAACTAATTAAGTATTTTACCAGATGAAATGTGAAAGAAAAAAGGAAAAAATACTAATTATCACTTATTCATTATTATTATTATGTAATTTTTATTTTATTTATTTACCTTACCTATTTAGAATGTCTACGTTTACAATTTATTATAAAATTTAAAAATAGCAAAAAAGATTTTGGAAAAATAAATAAACTAACTCGTTTATTTTCAAAAAATAAGTGTCTTGTATATAAAACAGAATCAGAATTGCCTTTCTACTTTATTGATTGTACTACATACATTGACTTGAAGTTCAAGTCTTGAACTTGATCACTGATGAAATAACTGATGTAAAATTGCACGCATTTCAAATGCAAATTAGGTTTCCAAAATGGTATGGTAGACTGTAGACTACCATGTAGTTTAGTTATTTCTATCACTGATACTGATAACTTCAGATCCGCAATCCGCACTTGTATTGTATTAAATATTTGAATTGGATTGTTGAGAATTTAAATTTTTTTTATTACGATTAGGTACATACCTATTTGTTATATATATGCGAGTTAAAATTCTTACCTAATCGTAAGTTAAAATAAGTACCTAGGTATCTGTAATTCAATTCAAGTCAATAAGTGTAGAAAAAAATATAGGTATCTGTATATTGCATAGGACTTGGACTATAGCTCTCTGGTCTGCTTTAATATTTAACATTTAACATTATACTTTTTACAATTTGCAATGATTGATACCTAGGTAGTGGCTAGCAGCAAAAAAATTGGAGAAAGTTGATAAAAAAAGTTTTCGTTATTCGTTACCTAATTATTTACATTTTAGTATTTATATTTGGTATCTATATTATCTACTGATACCAAAGGTAAAGTAGTAGTACCTAGTTAGTAGGTAATGTATTATTTGTTATTTTTAAAATATTTTGCATACGAGTATATACGTATAAAATACATATTAATTAAACACTGCTCTATATTATGTATAAATTAAAGTAATTAACTATTAATTATTTTAACTACCTATTAATTTAAATATATGCGTAATTTAATGCCTTATGGTTAGTAGGTAGAAAATTTAAAATCCAATTACGATTGACTTGAATTATCTACCCTATTACCCCATTCATAATAATATTTGGAATTGGAAATTAGGACCCAATTTTTTATCCTCATAAAAAGTCCTTATTAACTTTAAACACACTACAGGTCAAGGTTAAAGGGAGGTTTAAAATTTAAAATCCTTACTTTTATACCAAAATGATAATTTTTTTGTGTGTTCACTTGAAATGCAAAATCAAAATACATACAACTTAAATTATAAGATAGGGTACCTTTAATTATTAATATTAATTATACGATAACTGCTAATAAAACGATCGTATCAGACAGACGTACTATAAAACTATAAAACTAAGTAGTTCATAGTTCATAATATACCATAATATAATTACTTAACATAGGTAATACACACACAAAGGTGTGTGAATACTCGGATACTCGGATACTTTGTAAACACTATTATTACATTATTACACTACAGATTATAGGATAGGTAAAGGTAAAGTACTAAATGATATAAAATGTGAAGAAAATATATAGGTAGATTTAAATTAATTAATAGCTTACTAATAATAAGGAATGTTATTAAAAATTATATATCCCATAAAATTAGAGTAAGCTACTGTATATAATAGGTATATAGGGTACAGCAACAGTATCAGTAGTTATAATGTACAAGTATCAAGTTATCATCATCAAGTAAATGGTAGGTACATGCTTAAGAAGTTACATAATTATAGGTATGGTATGACATAATAAGTACATTCTTACTATTGACTCATACTCACATTTAAAAAAAATTAATTTTAAAAGAACATTGCAAGAATAATTTTAGTTTAGTGCAAGCAATGCAATGCAAGCAGTGTGTGCAGTAGTGTATATAGCGATGTGATTTTAGTGATTTGTGAATGTAGGGTAGGTTTGTATTTTGTATTACATATTTATTATACTCGTATGTATATGAGTATAGTAAATAGTATAAAGATAAAACTCTACAGTAAAATTGTGATTCATAGAATTCTGTGAATTCATAGAACCACAACCACCTAAAAGTTGCTGCTTTCATTTCATTTTCATGCTTCATAAAACTGAAACTGAAATTTACTATTTTATTTTATTTTATTTTTTATTAGAATTTTTGAAACTAGGTACCTATGTATTTTAAAAATTTTAGTTAGAATTATTAGAATAGATTACAAAAGTAATACACTAGTGATTTTCTGATCTTTTTTGAAAATTCTCAAGATCTGAAGTCTGAATCTGAAAATCTGATCTGAGGAAATTAGAAAGATATCCTGTAAACTGTAAATTACTCAATCTTTTTAGAAAGTAAGAAAATACAAATAACCTAATACATATATTATACTTAACTTTCAATACTGTTTTAGGTTATGTTATGTAAAAAATTTAAATAAAATTTCGACAATTTGAATCAGTAATCAGATCAGTAGTCAGTAATCAATCAGAATCAGAATCTTGATAAAAAAATATCAAACCGAGGCCTCGACCAAAGGTAATTTGACCAGTAATTTTTGCTATTTATTAAATTTTTTAAAGTAAGGTAAAATATCAAGTATATACCTAAATATTCTAAATATTAAAAATGTAAAATACGCTTCAATTTTTCTAAAATTTATAATTTTTTTCCTAGATTTTAAGCAATGGAAAGACCAGAAGCACCTCCAAGGAAAAAGCAAGGAGCTGAAGTTGTTGAAGAGCCCATCCTGGACAAGTTCAATCGACTACATAGGGAGGCCTACGAGTTGACTGCAATTGCCATGAGATTAGATCAAGAAAATAAAAAAGAACCTGCATTCAAATCCTACGAACGAGCACTACTCTTGGTCGACACGGCTGTCCAGCTATCATTTCAAACTGGCACATTAAGTGACGATGAAATTGCCAAAGTTAATGAAAAAACCTACAAAATGCGGCTTACAAGAAAGGAGATTCTGGAAAGGATAAGTGACCTTCAACATTCTCCACAAACTCAAGCTACTAGTACTTTAAATAATCCATCTACATCTACTTCAGCTGCAACTTCAGATAGAGATCAATTATCTAATTTACCACCACCATATTCATTAACGGATCCGAATGTTTCTCCATATCAAGGCCTGAACAGTATTTTAAACGATTTATCCATAAATCAGCAAAATATGATGAATCCATTACCGATAAATGGCAGGGAACTTGCTAGCATTCATCAAAATGTGCAAATGTATTTCATAGGTTCTAATGATACTGTGTCAGCCCCTTCGTATCCTACTTTTCTACGAATTATTGTCATTGATCAAGGTATTTTTATTACCTAGATTATTAAATTACATATTGTTTTTTAACAGAAATACGGAGTATAACTTTTGTTTTTTATTTTTAAATGGTAGTAGTAGGAGAACCTCATCAAGCTAGCCAAGGATTTCCAGCATTTTTACAAGTTGGAGAATGGACATATCCGTAAATTTTTCTATACCTATACCTACCTACAAATTACAAATGATTGGAAAAGTTGTAAAAAACAATAATATGTATACATTTTGATTTCCATATAGACTTATCCCAGGACAATCACCAATGATGAAATCACCTGATGGGACTTATCTATTTCCTGATTTGAATCCTAATTCTATACCTGGATCAAGTATAGGGATAATTTTTCCGCCTGAAGTAACTAGTGAAGAAAGGGAGACAATCGAAGAATTACTATTAGAATTAACAGGGCTACCAAAATTTCCCAAAAATGATCAGGAAATTGAAGAATCTCTAGAAATGATTCCTACTCCAGGAGTTGTTCCAACTTCTAAAAGGAAAACATCTACTTCTATGAGCCATAAAATTGCTGAAGGTCTTGTTTCAGGTTAGCTTGATTTCTGCTTTTTGGTCAGCGGATAATAAACTAAACTATATACCTACCTAAGCAGTCTTTTCTCATAATCTGACAATTTACAATTTGAATTATTAACCTTTTAACTTAACTATTCAGATTTACAATAATATTTAGACTAGAATAGAATACTAATTATTCCGTAGTTTTCAAAAAATTTACTTCATAATATGTAATATAAAATATGATTTTTTCAGCAAATGAGCAGGGATATTTTGTAAATGGTATACTATTTAACTAAATATTAGATAATGTGCTTCAGGAATTATATTGTGTTGTGGAAAATAGTACTCGTATTGTTTATATATTTTAAATTCAAGTATAATTTGTTTCTTTTCTTTCGTACTACATAGTAAGTAGGTAATTTTCTAAAAAAAAATTAGAATAGTCCAAGCAATAGTCGAGATCACTATTTCTAAAAAGCCTTTTTAAAAATCTTTTCTAACTTAATTGTAGTAAAACATTAATTTTTATGCTTTTTTTGCTGATAGCTGATTAAAATTGCAACTAAATTGCACAAATATTTTATTTTATTTAACGATTATCGAATTTCCTAAAATGATCTTATTAATTGTATGTAGGTGCTGAAGCTATTTCTGGACTTTTGACTAAAGGTGCTGAAAAATCTACATCGATGCTGAATAAAGGCACAAATTATCTTGTGAAAAAAATTGATCCTGTCCAAGGTCGGTAATAGATCAATATATTTTAAAAGCGCTGCACCCTACTACTATGGCCTATTTTATTTTGATAATAGATCCAGTTCAAATATCAGGATCAACTCAAAAGACCGCAAAACAAGTTCAGCACATTTCAGGAAAGGCAGTCAAATTATCTAGTTACATTTTAACACAAGTTGGAAAAGCAACTGTATCATTAGGAAATCGCGTGGCTCCTCACATTCACAAGCAGGCCGTTAAAATTGTTTCAACATCAACGAAAGGTGATGAAGAACAAACGAAACAAACTGTTGATAATATATGCAGTATTGGGAGTGGTGCATTAGTTGGCTTTTCTACTGTTTGGCTGGGTTTAGAGTCTAGTGGAAAAATTCTTGCGAGAGGTTTGAAATCAAAAACAATTGATCAAGATTCTCCTTTTTCTCAATCTAACTAAAATTATCTAAATAACTTTTTTTCTTGAGAAATGGAGAAATTAGAAGGGTTACTAAACTTTTTTGATAGTAAACTATTTTCTCAATTTTTTAGGGCTAGCCACAAATACAGTTACGATAGTAGAACATAGGTTTGTAAAAGAATTTAAACTTGAAATATCAGATCAATCAATTATACTTGGCAAAAAAAATCTTTTAATTTTGAAAATATTTAGATATGGGGATGAGGCTGGTGAACTCGCTCAGTCAACAACCGGTGCAATTGGAAACACTTTGATGACAGGAATGAATATTCAAAATCTAGGTCCCAAATCTATAGCAAAGAGGTATTTATAAAATTCTAGTTTTTCAAACTTAATAAATATTTTCCCGATATTAAAGAGTTGCAAAGGACGCAGGGAAGGCAGTATTGAAAAATAAAAGCGGTGATAATAAAGATACTGATAATCAAGATCAAAAGGATTCTAATCTTAATAAAGGACCTTTGGTTTAAAACTTTAATTATAATAAGACATAAGAATACTCTGGCACCTATATGTATTTTTATATTCTATCAATTTTTAGTTAATAATAATGCTCATATTTGTATTTTCCAAAATCCTAAACTCATCATCAGTACATATCTCACTATAAGAAATACAATATTAAAAATTGAAAGTATTCTTTTACCAAAAGATCTGTTTAGCTCTAAAATTCTAATAAAAAATTAATAAAAACTTTTGCTTCAAAAATTGTTTATAAATTGATAATTGATAGCTTATTTTATTCTTGGACATTTGAATTGTTAAAAAATATAACTTACATAGGTAATTGAATTTGAATTGGTATTTCAGTCTCTGCATCAGCATTTTCCATCACCAAAGGTAAATTTTGGTCATTCTGATTCTCCTGTTGTTGAGGTTCAGCACTATTATGAGTTCGTTTGATATGATATTCGAGACTGAAAACTTTTCTATATGAAGCGTTACAGATATTACATCTAAACTCAAAGTTTCTTTCTCTCTGATGTATTTTGTTAATGTGTCTCTTCAATGAATGTGGTGAATTGTAAGAAATCGGATTTTGCTTGTTTTTTGTAACACAGAACCTGCAATTAAAAAGAATTTTTTATACCACTTGCCAAAATGTGTTTTATTTTCTTTAAATCTTATAATAGAATCTTAAAGAGGTCATTTTTAATGTCAACTTTTATCATTGGAACATTTTTCTAACTTGGCGCACTTTCGAGCTACATGCCACAATTACAAATCAAAATAACTTCCAGAGTTATAGTTTAGTCAAAACAAATCTAAAATTAAATTTTCCGTTTTGGACAAAACTATATTGGGTATAACTCTGGACTGGACTGAAGTCATTTTGATTACTTTGTGGCCCCAGTACTAGCTCGAAAACGCGCCAGTGTTAGAAAAAAGTTTAAATGAACAAAGTTGACATTAAAAATGACCTATTTAAGATTTAAGATTCAATAATCAGATATAAAGAAAAAAAACATTTTGACAAGTGGTAATAAAAAATATCATTCTTTTCTGGACTTACTCGCAAAAGTAAGTCTTATTCTCGTGAATCTCTTGATGGGTCTTAAGAGAGACTTGTGTAAAAAAAGCTCTTTTACAATTTTCAAATGAACAGACGAAATCCTTCATAGCGAGATGGACTGATTTAATATGCTTCTATGTAAACAAAATTAAGTGTTAGGGTAGGTAGGTATTTCTATACCTATTTGAACTAGGTAGGTATTGAAGAAAATTTGTTTTACCTCAAGGACACCCTTTGTCTTGAAATTTTTTGGACACATATGACAGAAAAAATCCCTTTTCAGATCAGAATGCTTCGCAATATGTGCTCTGTAAAAAAAATAATAAAAAATTCAATCAAGAAAGAATTTCTGGAAGAATAAAAATATGATTCGAGGTTCAGATTACCTAGTATATGAACATAGATACAATTTTAATTATTTTTCTTCTAAGGAAGGACTTACTTTAAATTATTTGTAGTGCTCACTATAGTCCCACAAATGTGGCAAATTGGTGTTTGTTCATGTGCTTTTAGATGATTCCTTAGGCTAGAATGTCTTTGGAATTGTTTAGAACAGATCTTACACTTTAAATTCCCTTCGCCTTTGTGAACTAAAAGTTCGAGAATATTTTTTTTAATGTCGATCGAAATTTTAAATTATAATTAAAATTAGGTAAATGAATATTTTAATGTGAAATGCGCTAACCGCTAAATATACGCTAAATATCTAATTCAGACCAAGGTCTAAATATTTTCAGATAAAAGAAAAATAACAGTTTTTACAATGCATTACTTGATACAAGGTCGCTAATTCAAAATTGTAACTCTACCATAAAACGTTGGTCACATTAACATTTAACTATTATACCTTATAGTTATAATATATACATTTAATTTCCATTTAAAATATCGATCGACATAAAAAATTCTTCACCTGAGTATTTGTGCTTCTTTAGGTGAAGCTGAAATGCAAAATTCTCCCCACAAAGCTCACAAGTCAAACTTTTCTCTGCTGTTTCTCTTAAATGTATAAAGTTATGTTCCTAAAATTAAATAAGATAAAAAAATTGTTAAAAATTGATAGTTAGTTTCCTATTTATTAATAGGGTACCCTACATATAATAATATAAAACAAAATATCTTCAAGTGATTAAAATAATTACCCATAATTGTCTTTTTGAAGCTAGTATTTTAAAACATTGTTGACATTGTACCGGTGTTTTGACTTGAACTTTTCGTAACGATTTTCTCTTTTTAACAGCATTACGACAGTCTCTTTTATGTTTATTTAACTCAAATAAGAAATGGTAGAGTTTACCTAAAGTAAGAAAAGCAAAAAAATTTGTAAAAGATTGAGAGAATTTATATTTAGGTCTAGTGATTTAATAATTTAGTAAGAAAGATTTGACCTACCACAGGCATCACATTTAAGGGCTTTTGGCATGGAGTCCCTCTCATGTAGCATTAAATGCTCTTTAAGACTTTTAGGAAATAAAAGCTTTTTGCAAATGTGGCACTCTTTCTTATCATCATTATTTGATATTTTCAATTCTTCATGATCACTTGAATCAGAAGATGTCCCATCAGAATAATCTGGGTCACTCTCAGAACATTTTGGTTTTTTAGTCCGAATCCTAACTCTCTCATTCTTGACTGGTGTCTCTTTCCTTTTATATAAACACTCGACAATACTAGTTGGTTGTACCTTGGTTTTGATAATCTTTCCTTCCACAACACGATTACTAATATAAATAACAAAGAAATATAGTAAACTTGAGAGCTTAATAAAAACAAGAAATGTGTATAAAAATCAAAATCTATGTACTATATTGACTAGCTAAATATTAAATAAAATAAAATTATAACAATTTTTTAAAACCTTTTACGAACAGGCATTTTAGGTTCAGAAACCTCTTTACTTTTACTTCGATTCATGCTTAAATTCTCAACAACTTTTTGAGGTATTTTATCGAGTACAACGACAAGCTCTATAAAAAATAAATAAAAAAGTAGGGTACTTATTAATTCCTAGTAATTAAAAACCTTGCATAAATATCATACATAGGTTAAAAAATTGGTCTTATTCAGCTGTTAAAAGTCGAATTTTGAAATAAATTATTCATGTAAATGCACTTAGGATTAGTTTAATTTGATATCACAATCACAATCGAACTTTTCAGAGCTGAATTCTGACTTAAATGAATGGCTAATATATTCATAGTCTGAGTCATAATAGTCATAAATAAGATAAATATATTCTTTAAAGCTCGCTCATTACTTTTGATTCCTTCATTAAAACCTAGTGGTCCTGGAATTTGTTCTTGTACATTTATCGATGGTAAAATTCCAACTTTTGTATCCGGCTCCGGTTCGACATCATCACCAGTATTATACCCATTTTCATCATCGCCTCCGTCACAAAGGTAATCATCTTCAAAAAAATCATTCCGTGACGATACTAAAAACAAAATATAATAATAAAAAATCATTTACTTTTGAAAATTAATTACCAGTACTTATTAGTATAAAAATTAACATACCATTGGCTATATCTGGATTTGGACCAATTTGCTTGTCATTTTTATCACCACCTGCTGCACCATCAATAATAATTGAATCATTAATTCCAGAATTAAAATGCCTTTGAATCCAGCCTTTGATATCCGAGACATCCTTCAATAGCTCTGACAGAGAATTCTCAATTTGTTGAAGCCGGTCTTCCATTACATCAACTCCAATTTAAAAAATACGATTAGGTATACAATTAAGATTAAAATTACGATTGCAATTATGATATGATAAAAATTACAATTACCTAATTACTTTACAATTTACAATAATTATACAATTTTTAATTTTTAATTTTTTTGTGGATGAAAGAAAATGAAAAATGAAAATAAATGATTTTTTTGTTTACTTTTTTCATTTTTGAAAAGTACTAGCCGCAAAATTTTCACTACACGCATATGGGCATTAAAAGATTTCTCAATTTCAAATTTTCAATTTCATCAATTTTTTGTTGTGTTTTTTTAGAGAAAATTGGAGATTTTTAATTTCAAAATTATTCGTTTTTTGTTGACCTTTTTATTAAAATTGGATATTTTTTGGACATTTGGTGCTGCTCTCATCTGTCATCTTTTATAGTAAGTATTTTATGGTAACAATTTAATATTGTAATTTGTGATAAGTTAGGCTATTTAGGTTTAGGTT
>JAQIXA010002404.1:0-18102 GCA_034699045.1 Nanhermannia cf. coronata Gr-Ori-00579 | reverse complement strand
GAACATTTCAGTTTGAAAAGTTCACAAAATTTTGACCAAATGAAATTTAGATTAATTTCTAACTTATTTTAATTATGACAGTATAGGCAGCTCTTAAAAAAGGCCATAAAATCTAGCTTCCTGATGATTTTTGACCTCTAGGTCAACTTACGGTATCCTAATAAAGTATCAAAATTTTGATCAAAATTAACTTTATCTCTATTGAAGATAAATTTTATATAAGAAACTTATGTCCTATTATAACAATTTCAAATCATATACCTATTAGGGCTTAGGTACCTTACCTACTTATCTTTTTTAAACTGAAATTTTTTGTAATTTTTATAAATTATGTAACAATCTTTTGATATATAAATAGCCAATAGTACTGTACCCTGCCATATATTATTAGATATTTATAATAATTAATCATATTCTAGTCATAATTAAAGTAATTTGGGTGCAATTGCAAAAAAATGATTAAATTCAGGGTTCTAACAAATTCTATCAGCTGCTTCAATGCCAATGCATATAAATGGGTACCTATACTTAAAAATAACATGAGATTTTTTGAAAAATTTTTAATTGCCAAGTTTTTAAAAGTAGTTTAAATTGTTATAAGTGCAATCAATAATTAGTTTTTCAAGGTTTAGGTATATTGAAACTGCAGATATTCGATAATTGTATCAAAACTTGCAATTTTTTTCTCAAAAATATCTATGCTTATACTTACCCTACTAAACTATCTTTATAAATAGACAAGGTATATAATAATCGTGTAAATTGAGTTTAATTATAGCAATTTTTTCCGGGTTAAGCAAAAATTTCTGTATTTTGATAATTGACTTTGGGTTTTTGACTCTGGAAAAAACTTATAAATTGCACTTTACCTATTTGTAATAGATAGGTAGGTAATGTTTATGTCTAAGGTAGTCTTTATATTGATACTTTATACTCGTATTGAAATTTATAGGAAATTAGTTTAATAGGTCATTAGGAATATAAAAAAATATTTTTATTTTTCCAATGCTCCTAATAAACACTGTGTTTATCAATTGTTAGCTCGCATTTCTTGCCAGATTTAAGTCGAATTTTATACCCAAAAATGACAATTTTTTGAATATCAGAAAAAATTTACTTGTAAAAATTAGAAATAATTCAAATTTTGTGTAAAATAATCCAGTATTTACCACTAATAACCAATATAATGATATTTATGTGAATAAAAATGATTAAAATGAACTAAATTTCCAACTTTTTTAACAAATTTTTGAGCTGGAAATTCGAAATTTCCGATGGTTCCGATGACCTTATTCTATTTAATTTTAATTAACCTTCCGACTTATCTGGAGTTCATTAGGTTTAATTTATTTATACATTTTATAAAATTAACCTTCAAGTATAATATGATTTCAAGAATAAAACTTGCTAAATATATCTCGGATTTGTATCAAGTTACTTACAAACAAGCGACCGATAAGATAAGAAATTCTGTAGAAAAAGTGAGATATCTTCTATGTAGGTATTATTATTGTACAAGATAAGCTCAAATTACAAATTACAAACTCATTTAAGATAAGAGATTAAGACGTTTTATGATGTAATTGAAATTGAAATCGAAATCGAGCTAAGAATTGAGTAAGTTTTGAAAAATGTAAATACTGTATTTATATTCAAAGTTTCACAACTATAGATAGGCTCAGATGTCCAAGTAAAAATAACAAATGATTAGGACGCACCCACATCTAAATCTAAAAGTACTCTACTGTTCCTGGCTAGTAATATTTGTTTCAAATCATCAATTGACTCAAACCTCATACATCATACATCCTTAAGTTCTTATGAGTCATACGACATACAAAGTCTCTTAAATACTTACTATCTCTAAATAACAATGTGTTAAAGGTAAAATTTCGATTTTTGAAGATCACATAGGTATAGCCAATGTGGCTCATAGAGCATCATTTCAAACTAAATTTTGTCACAAATTTCGAAATTTATATCGAAAATTGAATCAGATACTTTTCAGTAATAGCCTTGTTTTGTCATATACTTATGTACCTACATATATACATACCTAGATCTTAATATATAACTTTTAAGTCTATACATACTGTAATGAGCCATTTACCAAACTTTTTGAGCATTTATGCAAATTATAAGAATTGGTAATTTTATATGACATCTTCATATTTTAATTAATTAGTACCCTAATATTGATGTTTATGTATTTAGAAAATTTACACATTTAGGTAATTAAAAATTTTCTCTAATAAAAGACAGGTAGATTAGAGATTTTGAGATTTTGATTCAAATCTCAAATTTCCTAACCTAATCTTAAGATACTTAAGATACAGTAAGTACTTATATTTTGAACTTTTGATAAATTTAAAAATTGACTTTGAGACCTGTGAAATAATGTATTTAAAATGTCCATTTGAGTCTTGAGGCACATTTCATTTCTGTAATTCAGTCATACTTGAGTTTGAGTCTTGAGGTATAATAAGTCAATCTTATCCTTATGGTTAGCCCTATTACTATTACTGATAAAAACTTATTGCTTTTAATAAATTGTACAATAACAAGCTTGTACTACACAGATAGATACTATATATTACTTAGGACTAGGTAGGTACAGATTATAAATTGTAAAAATTGTAAGTTTGTCTGCATGGTCAGTAAAGGTTGACGGGGTTTGTCAGATCAGACTTGAGAATATTTTTTCGAATTTAAAACTTTATAAAAATCTGACCTCAGTGTCCACAAGCATCGAAAATATTTCATTTCATTTCATTTCAGCATAAATATTTTACTATTTTAGTATTCATAGTCCATATCCAAATAATACCAAATGCCAAGACTTTTTCAAATATCTATACTAGGGTACAGATAAATTAGAATTTTATAAAGGTGTTATTTAATACTTACTACCATATAAATAACTGGGTCTTGATCTCTCACTCGAGTAATTCACTTGCACTTGGCCCAGTCAGATAACGTGAAATTTCAAAGATTTTGAAAATTTCTCGACCTATCTAATTAACGGAAGGAAATATTCATATTATATAAGAAAAATTGTAAAATTCATGGCTTACCTATATAGTCTACTCTGTATAGCACTAGTATGCTGATTTCTTACGGAAAATTTGAATTTTTGACTTAATTTGAATTTGAAATGGTTCGCTAGATTGCATTTATGAATTCTCTCAACCGGTAGCAAAAATTCTTCCTATGTTAAAGCCCATTTAGAATGCTACTATTACCTATATTTGAAAAATATATTACAAGGTCAAAATTAGTATATAATTTATAAACTGTAAACTGTAAACGAACCGATTTATTTGATCTTAAATTAGGGATTTTGTCTATGAAATTAGCATCTTTAGTTAGTAAAATATTACAGATTTGAAGCTTCATAAAATCCAAGTCATTAATTACAAGCCTTGTTTAATCACAACTTTTTGTAAACTATTTTGAATGTTTTTGAGCAAAATATTTTGCTTCAAAGTTAGTCAAAATTTTGAATTTTGACAGATACTTTAGCTTATTATTAGGTACATCACATCGATTTCAAGTTTAAAAATTTTGAAATCGAATTAGGTATATCTAGTAAATGTAGAATATTTTGCCAAATTTTGATAATAAAATTGCATTAATGTCGTAATTGAATGATAGGTAAAATTGGAATAATTTATACTTACTCTTATAGGACTAAAAAACCTAGAATTTATTACTTTTCAAAATTTTGAGAAATTTGCATTTTTTTTGTTCAAATGTGTAAGCTAACTAGGTACCTAAATATCTTGATAGTAATGGTTCTACTAATATAATGTAATCTCCAAATTATCCTAATCGTAAGAATTTATTGATTTATTTTTTTTAAATATGCTTTTACCTATAAATATTTTGTCATTTGATAATTCAATTTCAAGCTTTTTGAGCATAACTTTAACATCCTCTAACCTTCTTTCTATAGGTACCTACTAGTAGGCAGTAGGGTATTAGATAGGAAATTTGCGAGATAAATTGCTTAAGTAAATGCATAAAATTTATCAAGATCGTAAAATAAGTTTGATAGTAGGTATAGGTAGGAAAGTAGAAAAACGGAACTGAGGATGCAATTTGCTCTTGATCGCCAAATTTATGCAAGGATACAACTTGAAAATTTTTCCCATTTTTATAAGATAGAATAATTTGCCATATTTTTATATTTTCGATCAAATTTTGTAACAAAAATAAAATAGCTACAAAATTTTTGTAACATATAGGTAGGGTACTGTAGTTTAGAAAAATGATTGCGATATTTAATGACTCTAATAAATGCTACTTAAACTAGGTTTTACTGTAATATCAAGTAAGATATGACAAAATTTGAGTATTTTTGAATACTCTTATAGTGTTACACTCTATTGGTTATTGTTTTTACTCTGTAGATTACTAGTCGCTGTATGTAAATACGAAGCGAAGAATTTTTTTTGCCAATTAATTGGTCAAAATTTCGGCATTTTTTTCTAAAGTCCTTTTATAAGCAGCTTGTTTTTAGAAAAATTTCTTGTTTTTTAATAGGAAATTATAAATCTGCAAAAATCTTAAAATCTAATAAGGGTAGATTCACTTTCTTTAAGATTTGAAATTGTTTTTTTTTTTTGTTTTTGTAGACTAACTTCAATTACTGTCATCTAATCTATCTTGTTCTGCTCAAGATCATCATGTCACTTTTTCTTCATTTTGCCCAACAAAGCGGTACAAATGAGAGTTGAACAGGACAGATTTTTTTTGACTTTTTTTGAATTAAAAAAAACACACCAGTCAAATATCAAATAAGTACTTAGGATTAGATATGTACAATCATGTGCCTATAGTTTAGGTATGTTCACGAGTGCTTGTAAAAATTGACCTAAACACTAATTATGTCAAGCATAACTTTTATTTTAGTTTATGTGCTCTGTCTTATGAGCGTGGCAATGGCAATGGCAGGCTTAAAAATAATTTTTAAAAATTAAAAATTATACTTTACAGGCATACTCGTACAGTCATATGAGAGTTTTTATGTGTGAAAGTCTGACCCAAATGCTCGCCCGTGGGTTTTTGTCATATACTCCCCTCTTGTAACTCAATAAACTTGTAACGCAATTTTCAATGTTTAAAACATCAATTTTACAAATTAAATTAATCCAAATTTAGTAGAGATGACTTATATTAATAATAAATAGGCTTAGATCCTCACGAAAGCTCTCTTAAATGTAATTTTTAACATCATAATCAAAATCATTTTTAAAGCAAATATTGTACGAAATTATTCAAAAATGATTTGCTTTTTGATTTTTGAAAGTGTAAATTTCCAAAGACCTAGAAAATGATCTTTTTTTTTTTAAAAATTTGAGTTAATTTTGGTCAAAATTTTATTAATTGGTTGATTACATTCCAGTACTTGCCCTACTTTACTACCTTTGTCTAGTAATTTGCTAAATATCTGTACTGTTTCTACAAGGAAAATGCTTCTGGAATTGATGGTGTGTAAAAATGAGAAATTTTGCAATTTCCAGATTCAAACCCTTACTTAAGATTAGATACTTATATTTCAGCCTTTAATTGGTATGTATAACCGTAAGATACATAAAAAATTAGTAAAAATTCATAAAATTCTTAAAAATTTGAAAGTACTTGTACAGAATATAAGAATAAAATAAATTTTTAAATGGAATAAAAGCCAAATCATCATCATGTCACAAAAGTCTTCAGTTCCACCTGGTTGAATGTCAATTTCAATTTTCCTCTACCTCTAATTAAATCCTATAATTTTACCCTTTTCTTGATGACAAGTTAAGGATTTTTTTTGCAATAAACAGGTATACCTAGTACAGTACAAAGTATCTTACAAGTTTGAAAAATTTTCTGAACTTTTATCTGTAGTTTTTCGAAGCATGGAAGAGCATAAAAATAATCATATTTTTGTTAGCAAAGTACTTACTACTTATTCTTATTAGTAGTAGGCAGTACAAGTACACTTTTGTACATAAATGATAATTAGACAAAAAAAATTGTAGCTCAAGTCAAGTACTTACTTGACTTTTTCACTTATTCATATGGTCTAGTGAATATTATTATCATTTCTACGAGTACTACTATGTACATACTGCATATTAGATGTTCATAAAAATAGAAAAATATTCATAATATGCTTGCTTATAGTGAAAGTAGGTGGAAGATTCTAGATTAAATTTTAAATTTTGAAAAAATTAAGTCAAGTAATGTACATAAGTAAGTAGAATCAAAACATCGGAAATGAAAAGTCAAAAGACAAAATCTACCATGCTTGACTAAAAATATTTACTTTAGTACCATACCAATTGACCTTGTATGAAGTATGAAACGAAATTTGTAAAGAAAATGTCAAAAATATTTTTAAAATTTGAATAATTTACTAAAATAAGACAATATTCTACTCTCTATACAGTTATTTTTAGTCAAAAATTTTAGAATTTAGAAGTATTTTAGTTTGAATAAGAGTCCCTCAAAATCTTCTAATGAAATTTTTTGTAAAATTTGGCCAAATTATACGATAATATAATGGCATTTTATTTAGTAATAATTCAAGCCACAATTTATTTTTCGATTTCTTGAACTTATACTTAGAAAGGGTACTTATCCTTAGATACTTATATTTCAGCCTTAAATAGGCAGGTATAAGAGTAAGCTACATAAAAAATAGTAAAAATCTTGTATCTTGAATCAAATTATTGAAAGATTTCTGAAAATATCAGTAGGGTGCTTGAAAAAAGAGCCTAAAATTTGGCTTTTTATGTAGTATTAATCTTACCTTTTTATGTATGTATTACTGAATTTAAGGATCAATATATAGTAAGTTTTAGACTGTTTAGAGCTACTTTCAATACCGATTTGTAGGCTTGATTCTTGATATATTATTATGAAATGTGACGAAGGTAAAGTACGAGATTTTAAGTCGCATTTCTCAAAGGTTGACCAAAGTTTGACTCTTTTCCCCCAACTTTTTTTAAGTTCGTATTCGTGCATAATTACATATTAATTTATAGATTTGTGATTTCAAGAAATGTTATGTACTTGTATATACTGTGTACTAGTAGTAATAGTTTGAGGTCTATTCTGAGGTTCTGAGGTCAGCGGCAATGGGGCTTGAACTGGAACGAATTTGTCATCGCTTGCCACAAAGTGTCTTTGAGAACGAGGTGTGATTTATGAGTCTCTTGAAAACTTGAGAAATATTATTTATATCTTTGCATAAGTATATATTAGTAGTATGGTAGTACCTGGCCAAAAAGACAGGTATACTTTTCAAGTATAAAATACAAGAGGGTAAGACCGTAAATCAAATTCAAAATCAGAAAACTGAGAACGCTAATCAGGTGGTCTTTCCAAATTCATTAAAAAACACAAACTTACTATTCTGTAGTTATATTATACAAGTTGTTTTTTACAAATATGAGATCCGATACGGATAACAAAAGTACATTTGATTCGTAAAATATGGCTTCAGACTAAAATTGGTCGATTACATTATGTCAAATGGTCATTTTTCTAGTAAATGTTGATGCTAAAATCTTTTTAATTAGTCATTTGAAATGCTAGAAATCAAAGTTCAAAATTCAACAGAATTCAAATTTTAAACTACTGATAGTAGGAAATTTTAAAATTGCTCAAAATTTTGGCCCATATCCTAAATACCTATTAAGGGTTGAAAACTTTGAGGTTGAGGGCACTATTTCAAAAAATAAGAATTCTAATGGATACTTTATCAATAGTTCAAATGGCCAAGAATTTCTTTTGCTTTTTATTTTTAAGGATACTTTTTAATTCATTTCAAAATTCTACCCTCACATTTAGCCGATGAAATGACTAAATGTATAGAATTCTCTCACAAAGATAGTAAATTAAAAGTATCAAAATCTTGAATAAAAAAAATCAAATCAACCTGTAATGTCCCTCATTACAGTGGTATTGTTAAAGGTGTCTGATGGGTCAAGTGCCCCCCACATGATTTTTACAAATATTTAAATACTTACCAGTACAATACTTATACACATTTGAAATTTGAACCAATCACAGTGACTTGTAAGTATAAATAAGCATTACAAAAATCCTAGTAGATAATAATAGTAGTACCTACTAAATTTGTGTAATTCGTAATTTAGAAAGTTTTCGATGATATTGTGGAATTTCTAATAAGTACTAGTACAAGTATATGGGGATTTTAATTAGACTTTTCGAATTATAGTTGTAATCGTAGTGGGCGAAAACTCAGCTTTCTCTCCTCAGAAATTAAACTAATTTAATATTTGTTATTAATTTACTTTACTTACTTACAAGTATAAAAAACTACAGTTATTTTATTTTCAAGTAATTCGAGGACAATTCAATTCAATTGAATTACTTTACTTGATCAAAAAAAGGAGAAATCGAGAAATACATTATAAGTAGGTATATTTTGTTGAAATTTGAAAATTTTTGATATTAGATCGTGTTTAATAATATTATTATTAGTGTACATACTTATGCCATAAAGTAGGGAGTGTCACAAATTGAAACCCAATTTTTTAAAATAAAAATAACTTTGTCATTTACAAGTATAACCAAAAAAATTGCTAAAAAATCCTCGGAATTGCTTAAAATTTTTTTATTTCTTCTTGATTTTTAACAAAATTTTCTACTCAAATCGTCCTTTACTCTTTACCCAAGAAATGATAAGTAAAAATCGTAAATGAATACATAATATATGATCTTAAAAATAAAAGCTTGATGCACCTACCTAGGTATTTTCATTTTAAGAGTAAAATTCTCATAAATTTGATAAACCAGCCGAAAAACTAAAAATTTTCAAGAATCTAAATGAGATCTATAGGTATTTTGAAATCTGATTGGATTAAAAAACCGATCACCATTTGTGAGACTGTCCTTTAAAGAGTTGAAATTATAATTTTTTTCCACTGAAAAATGTCAACACATTTGAAATATTTATTATAATTTATAATAGTCATGAGAAATTTTTGAGAAGGTTGACAATTGACAAGAAGTCACGAATCTGAAATCCTTTTTCTGATTTTTTGTACCTGTAATTTATACATCCAAATAGCCAGTTTATGTAGAAGACCCTTAAAACTGTTCTCTATTTTAATTCAGGGTAATTTGCATAGATATACTCGAATTTGAAATGTTTTGAAGGTATATTTCATATTTTGAGAAAATAGTGACGGAAAGTTGACATTTTTCACATCATTGTTTTCAGCCTAATTAAAATGGGTAATTAAAAAAGGCCATCAGGATATCTTGTAGGTATAGACTTTAGTTCCAGCAGTACTAGTCAAGGGTTTGAAATTTAAAATTTTTGTGTAATTTGCGTGATTATAGAGAAATTACAGAAAGGAAGTCCCAATACTTGAGCACGCAAAGCAAACAAGTTAAATAAATTTTTTTAAAAATAAAAATCAAAACATTTATGGAATTACAGTTCATAAAACACATACTCGAATGACATATTGTCAAAAATTTCATTTCAAAACTCGAAATTTTCAAAAATGCCTAAAAAAATTTCTCAATTTTAGCTACATTTCTAGTAGGTATATTTTAAAATATCGATTTTCCACTTATGCAGCATTGCTTTTACAATACTTTCAGTTTGATATTTTACTAAAAATTATCAAAAATTTGCTAAAATTCTGTCCAGAAACTCAAAATTGTCAAAAATTTGATAAAATTTTGGTTCAGAAGCTCAAAATTGTCAAAAATTTGATAAAATTTTGGTTCAGAAGCTCAAAATTATCAAAAATTTGATAAAATTCGGTTCAGAATTCGAAATTAACAAAAATTTGACAAAATTCGGTTCAGAAACTCAAAATTATCAAAAATTTGGTAAATTTTTGTTCTAGAAACTCAAAATTATCAAAAATTTGACAAAATTTGGTCCAGAAACTCAAAATTATCAAAAATTTGATAAAATCCGGTTCAGTTTCTCAAAATTGTCAAAATTTTTATAAAATTCAGTTCAGATTCTTAAAATTTTCAAAAATTTGGTCAAATTTGGTTCAGAAACTCAAAATTTTCAAAATTTTTATAGAAATCTGACCAGAAACTCAGAATTTTCAAATTTTTTATAAAAATCAGTCCAACTACTTTACTATTTTAATTCCGTATTCTATTTCTTCATCAAAAACTTTCCAAATTTTTCAAAATAGATCTGTATTTAAAATATTTCTTTATTTAACTTGTAAAGCAAATTTTTAGAAAATTTGTCAAAATTCAAATTTTAATCTAATTTTCTACAGTTTTGATGTAAAATTTGAAATTTTTGACATTTTATACTTTGACGAATATACCCTTATTTAGTCCTTTAAAAGTGATTTAAGTAGCATAATTTTTTTCTTTATCATACCATTTTCGTAAACCTGGCTGACATCTTAAGCAATCGAGGTTATTTTTCTTATTTCTTTTAACTGCTGCCTGACATGCCGGCTGTTTTTGTACACTGATTTTGGCTTGAATATTCTGAATAATCCTTGAGAAGTTGAGAAAACTAGTACTTTTCTATACTAGTACTCTCATAAGTATAACTATAAACTTAAATGGGTAAAAAAATAGTACATTTTAGTCTTTTCCACGAGATAATAAGGCCTATTATGGGGAGGTTGCATGAAAGGCTTGCAAATTGACACTTTTCTCTCATTCTATTAGCCATATGAATTTTTTGAAGGGGATTTTCATATTGTGAAAAAGGTTATCATTTCATATCTCATTTGTGGATTTCGAGGCTCATTAAGCTCCATTTGAGTCGAAACTTGGGCTATCAAATCATTCATGACTAATAGTATTTTACCTTTTAGTCTATCTACTACACATAGTACTATCAATACATTACAATATAATAGGTCTCATTTGATTTAAAATGCAAAATCTAAAAGCCCTCAAGTGGTGGTAGAAAACCAGACTGATTCTGGCATATACAGATAGGAGATAAGTAAAGGATTTTGATTTGATTTCAAATTTTAGATTTCAAAAGTTCAAGTGAGACAAATTTAGAATTGCAAAAAATATAAATCAGCCTACGCTCTAGGCTTTTAGTTTTAGCAAGTAAAAGAATCCAAAACTCAGAATTTTTTTTAACAAAATCGTCTGATAGTAGAGCTATAAGCCTACTACTGACTACTGCTAGTAAAATGCTTGACATAGTACATGTCGAGGTTTCGTATGTAAATTGAGATATTTAAAAATAGTTTCTAATGTTCCATATACGATAAAAACCAAATTGATCCATATTTACAATATTTTTAGATTCTATTCTCGTATTTTAGGATTAATTTACTAAAAAAAAAGCCTCAAAATTCAAATCTCAATTATCGAAATTCTCAAAGAGGCAAATAAAATCTATTTTATATAAATACCTATGTGATAGAGGACAAGAAAATGGATCATTTGAAGGTTTTGTTACAACTGTATTAACAAATTTGAGACAAATTGGGAAAATTTTAGCCATTCAGAGATGTCAACAAAAAAATTTTCGTAATTTTGACAAGAAATTTTAGTGATTCGGTTGAAAGAAATGAGCCTTATCCTTATAGGTTGGAAATTTCCTTTTAAAAATAATATGATTTTCCTTAGAAAAGTGAAGGTTTACTTGTCTTGTTGTAAGTACTATAAAGTAATGAAGATTTTTTTTTGCAAAATATAATAATAGCTGTGTGTGCGACTATACAAGTACTCGTAATACAACAAGTAAAGCCATAATTAACGGCTGCCAAGCCAAAAAAAATTCAGATAAGTTGTCAGGTTTGAAGGAAATATCCTTTTAGAGAAATAAATTAAAGTCATGATCTGAAATTCGAAATCATCGGTCATGCAACACACCACTACCACCACGAATAATCTTTTTTTTTTGCCATTTCAATCTAATAGTAAGTAAGATTATTTATTTCCATATAATACTACAGAATACTACTGTAGTACCATAAACATATGTAAAAATCTTCAGATACTAGAGAGAATACTATGAATCTTATGTAAATACAAATATAGTAGTTAGAATCTAATTTATTACCATGTCGAATGCAATTCTCAACTACCAATTCTTAATTTGGTGAAAGTTTTTCTTCAAAAATTTTTGGAGCTCATTCGAGCCGCAGATCAAGGCTTATTTCTTATTATGACTAAATTTAAATTTTAGTCCTGAGTCTTACTACTGCACTACAAGTACTAATACAGTACTTACTACATAGTACATAGTAGTAGTAAGTACTGGTATGTAGGTGCCATTTTTTGCACAGATTTGAGAAAATGTAAATTTAAATTTAAAATAGACTTCCCAATCTTAACTGTCAATCACCTCTCGAGAGATTCGAGACAGAGTAGAAAAAATTTGAAATCTTTTTTTAAATTTTTATTAGTAATAGTACTTACTACTATAAGGTAATAATGGGTAATATCAAATGTCCTTTTTTGAATTAGTAAATCACAAATCTTCACTAACGAACTCATTTTTACTAAATAAAAAGTGAGACAAGGAAGGCTTCAAAAAAACGATGAAAAGTTCCATCAAATTCTAAAGTGTCCAAAAAAATATTCAGATTTGTATACTCTGAATTAAATTACATTAGAATTAGTGATATTTTATCTCAACTTTCAATTTAAAATCCTTATTTTTGTCTAATTGATTGCCTTACGATATCTAAGATTTCAGAATGAAAATTTGAGATAAGTTTTGGCTACAAATGTTTGATTTGCAAAATTTGTAAAAAAATTTTGAATTAAATATAATTCAATTTATCACCAAATTTCTATTTAATTTGACAAAATTTGCAAAATTTCATATTTCAGTTGTCCTTTTAAGTCTTTAAGTTAATGAAAATCAAAAATTTAAAGATTTAAAAAAATTAAAGTTCAAAAACTTTTCAGCGGCTTTTTCAGTCCCTGAAAAACCCCATTTTTTGTATTTTGAACTTTTAGATACTTTAATTTGGTCTTGGTGTCCAAAGTGTTCAATGCTTAAGGCATATTTGTAAACCTCCTGCAATCAAACAGGCCGCAAATAAATGTACGAGTCAATAAATACAAAAATACCCTTATATTATACTGTATATAATGTAAATTTGAAGATTCAAAATCAGCAGGAGATTTGCGAATAAAAAAAATCTTTTTAAAGCTCCTTTTAATATAGGCGTTATTTATTGGCAATTCTCACAAATCAATGCTCGTTACTTCTTGAAGCTTCACAAAAAATTTTTTACATTTTTTTAAGTAGGCAAGTATAGACTCTATAGACATTTTGTAGTACATTTCCTACATTTTTTTTGAAATATTTCGCTTGTCTATAGTCTACTCGTATAGTACTATAGATGCCAATGACATTTGATTGATTTTATCGGCAAAACTATTAATTTGATAATCGTGCAAAAATTTGATAGTTTCGGGGATTTCGTGAGTTTCACTAGAGTCTTTTTTCCGTGACTTGTGGTTCAATTTGAAATCTTGAAAGTGCTATATTGTGCTACAAAATCATTTTTTTAGCCTTAAAAAACAGATCTAATGATCTATGTGTAATTAGACATTTCCTTAAAGTATTGTTCTACCAAAGATGGTATTTTTAGCTTGGAAAAAATGAAGATTTTCCAAATTCTAGGCAATATTTCAAATGACAAAAGTGAGTATAGATATCTAGGTATATTTAGATATTGAGTCCTTTTATGAACTATTGTAGATTGTATAGAGTAATACTAGTAGGAAGAAGAGATAATGTATACTTGAAGTAATTAAAAATTCGTGTTTATATGGTCATGAAATTATAAATGTGTTTTATTTAATGGTTTTTTATTATTTTAGTATATTTATTTATGTCTCGTTGGCGTGCGGCATTGGATTTGATTTGATAAAATCCAAATACGAGTATACCAAAAGTACCAACTAGTAAAAGCATTCATTAGCTAAAAAATTTGCTTAAAAATTATCAATTGTAGGTAGTTTGGTTTGATTAAAAATGCACTTAGCCTTTAGTTAATCATATCAAATTGGCAAATTCAAAAATGTCCAAATATACTTTGGACTTTGGAAGTCTTCAAAATAAAATATTTTGTCAAATTCTGCCATTTTTATGAAATTTTGCATAAATTTCCAAATAATTTAGGATATTTCAAAATTCTTCTCAGAATTTGTAGACCCTTTTTTGAGTAAATACAAAATATTTTCTAAATACAAAAACTGGGCTTTTTTGATGACAAACTCATGAGATGAAGTGTCCGTATGCAACTAGATATAATAGTACATTAGAAGTACAGTGTAAGGGTAGATACTTAAAATAAATATTTAATTAATATCAGTAGTAGTAGCAGGAACAAGAGCTGATGCTGATTATGACTTTTTTATTTTTACATAAAAGACTTACTATTTACACTAGGTAGGTACTCTATTACCAGTATATACATTATCTAGTAAAAAATGAATATTTTGCGAGAATTATCTCTTCTGTACCCAAGTTTTGATTTGATAAAAAAACGATAAATAATTGACAGAAGCAGACCATAGTCATATCATTTATGTGTAAAATATAGATATTTATCGGGTTGAAAATCTAATATTTTGGTTAAAAATGAGCTTATATATGTAGCTAAAATATGCAATCGTAATTATGTTAATTATAGTTGAATAATCTGATTAACCTTTTTGCCTTTCCTACAAATTTGAAGGGTCTTTCTGAATTAATTCTAATTATGCTTATTAACTAATTTTATGATTATGAATATTTAAGCATGTTCTCATCAAATTGGGCAAAATTCGTAAAAGTAGAGTCTAATCGATTTGGTCGAAATGTCCAAAAGATACAAATTTGTTTTGACAAATTAAAATTTTGAAAAAATCCAGCAGGGACAGAGGTAAGTATGTAAAGGATCTCTTTGGCTTTCAGGCCTTTCCATGTTAAACTCCATATAAAGGCCAAAAAGCCCATTATAACCCGAAGATATCCTTTTAAGCTGATTTCATTTGTGTATTTTCTTCAAAGTCTTAAAATTAGCCAAAAAACTATCTTCTATTAAGTTTGGCAAATTCTCAATAAATTTTTCAAAAATTGGCATCTATAAATACATACAAAATATTTTAAAAGATTTGCCTATTTGCCTAATAAAAAATTTAGGCAATTTTTTTTGATTATTTAACTACAGCCAGATAGTTTTGTAAGAATATTCACAGATTGATTTTTTTTTGCCCAAATGACCGGATATCACAAGTGCCTAGAGGGAAGAATGAGTAAATAATTTAATATTTTTTTTATCAGAGTAATTATCAGAGATATGAGACTCTCTAAAAAATTCTAAATTCTAATAGATAGCCTTATCTACATATTATGTTATGAGTATGAGTATGAGTGTAATGCTAATGGTATGTAAAAATATTTAAAATTTAAATACTGTACTGTTACCCATCCTATCCATAGTCCATAGTCCATAATAATAATGATACTTGATTTGAATTTTGATTTCTAGATATTCTTTGAGATAAAGTCAAGTCAAGTCCGATCGGGTCAAATTTTAGGTCATATGATATTTTACATACCTACTATCTAGTATCTACTATTAAGTATACGTGTATAATCATATGTTAAAGATTTTGAGATAAATATTTTAGTAAAATCAAAGACGTGCCGAACCCCAAATACAATTATGAGCACCAGTATGTACTTGGATATAATTTGAAATTTAATTTATATGACCTTATTTCTTATAGTCAGAGAAGAGACTGCAGAGTAGAAAGCTACATTAAAAGCCTATAAAATCAAGTGCAAAATATTTTGACTATAACCTAAATAATAGGTACAAATGATTTCATAAAAGTCAGTCTGAGCTCAAAAAAACATCCAAATTAATACATAAAATGCCACAAAACGAACTTTTAAAAAATTAGAATATGATTCAATTACCTAATTCTAACAAGTCCATTTAGATCAAAAAGTCAAATATTTTATGGATTTTATGATGTAGGTTCTATTAGTTTAAAATTTATTTATGAGGGCAGGAAATTCTGAATATTTTTCCAGAAAAAATCCAAAAATGTTCGTGTCCTAGTAAATTGAAGACTAATCATGAAAATGGTATAATTAAATCATACAAGACTGTTATAAAAGGGAGCCTATCGACATTTCCAAACCTTTCAAACCTTTAGATCAGCCAAAATATGAAAATTTTCCAAAATCTCAAGCCATTTTACATGCAGGATTTGTTTAATTATTTTATAAAATGTCCAAATTTTCAAAAATAAGAATGACTATAAGCCCCTTTTACACTAGGTATGTTACAGGTATCTTTTAATTACTATAAATTTCATATTTCTCCAAAAAAAGAGGAAATATGATCATGATTACAATCAAATGTGTAATTGAATCTTTTTTAGTTTAGTAAGGGGAGTTCTTGCCTATTTAAGGTATTAATTAAGGATATTTAAAAGTTATTTTTAAGGCCATTAGTAATACTTATAGTAGGGTATATAATTTACATAGATATTTATATTATTATCCCAATTAAGAATTTTACCTTGACATGCTAAGCCTCTTTCTTCGCTTTCTTAAACAATTTTTTTTATCTTACCTTGTCAAGTCTAATATCAGTATACTTACATACATGATGTTACCAAAAATAGCAAAAAATTTACAAATTCATGCGATTCTTATGACTTTCAAACCCTAAATTCTTGCCAGAATTACCATATACCTACTACCTATTAAACAAAATTAGTTTCGATATTTTTTAGATCTAAAATTTCGTATTTGCCGAAATTTTAAGACTAAAAAACACCAAATATGACTATTTGTCTAGAATTCAAATTTTTCAAGATTTCGATGTTTTTGTCCGAGATTTGTGCCTAAATAAAATTGAACTGATTACTAATATACAGGTTTTAGGCAGATTATTAATGGTTTAAATATGCAAGTAAAGGATTGTCGTAACTATTTCAATTTTTTGCAAAATTTTGCCGATTTTCATCGAAGTTGACGTTATAAAATTACAATTTTTTTCGATACAAAAAAGTGTTCTCTATAATACCAAAATTTGATCATCTGATCAATGCAATAGCAATATATAGGCCATAAATCATAAAGTAATTTCTCACCTCAACCTCGATCTCGATAGATAATTTCTATAAATAAAATGCTTATAAAAGCAATAAATAAATTTTTCTTTTCCTAGATTTGATGTACCTTTACTTAAGCAAATATAGTTCTCAAATCATGTGTAAATATTTATAATCTACAAGAGAGGGTAAATACAGTATATATAAGTCAAATTGATAAGACTTTGAATTCATTGAGAACTGTTTCAATTCAGTATTAGAGTATTGGCCCGGGTGGTCCGTTTTTTAATGAATTAAATGAGTGGTTTTGCGTTTCATTCATAAAAACTTTGTAATTGAGGCTATCTCACAAAATAATCAAAATTAGTTTGAAAAAAAAATCTATTGCAGACACCCCTTAAAAAATCATTATCTCCCCTCTTTTATATTCTTGAACAAATAAATAAGTTAGTATCAACCTCATATACTTATACTAGTTATACGCAGATTATATTAAACAAACACTTACAAAATAGGAAATTTTCAATTGCGAATACCCTATAACCTTATAAAATGACAAAAAATGTCAAAATACATTTTAAAAATATGAGCTATTTTGAAATTTAGCAAGATTTTGGGCCAGAACCTTACTAGATTGTACAAAATTTCGAATTTTTTTTGAAGATTTTGGTGTTTCTCTTTTTCTAAAGGATCTCTTCGGCAAGTTAAATCTCATATAAAGGCCTAGAAAGCTCTTTATAACCCGAAGATATCCTTGAATTGGTTAAACTTTTTTCGAAAACTGTACTTAAAATCGCATATTTTTGCATTTTGACACAAGTTAAACCGTAGATCTTGCAAATCTTAAACACATCGTTACAGATAAATTATTAGGAGCTGAAAATGCAATTTTTCTGGTTGATTTTTGAACCCTTTGAAAATTGCCAAAAAAATGGTTAAAATTTTTTGTTTTTTTTTGCCTAAATAAACGGAAATTTAGCTAATTTTCGTAGGATACCCCATATTAGCCTGTTTTAAGAAAAATCGACTTATTAGGAGCTGAAA
>JAQIXA010002403.1:0-18111 GCA_034699045.1 Nanhermannia cf. coronata Gr-Ori-00579 | reverse complement strand
TTTCGATAAAAACCCAAAGTTTGGCTTTCGCTTCACCACCCTTAAAAAAATTAAAATTTTATGCAAAAATTTGGAAGTTTTTTTAAATTATGCATTTTTGAATAAAATTTTGTAAATCCTAAATGGGTCCTACCTAAAAGACTTATTAAAAATGCTTAATCAAGTTCTTAAAATTTTCAAAAAATTACTTTTAAGTAGCTATTTAAGATTTTTAGACCCCTTAAATATAATCCTAATAAATAAGGAATTATTTTTGGAGCATTTTCTAAAAACTTCTGATTTTTAGGAAGCCTTTCATTATTCTTATTAGAATCAGCACTTATTGAGCATTTTGGATCATCATTTTTTCGACTTTTTAATTAAAAAAGATGCCTTAAATACAGGTATTTATTGGTCTCAAATATAATTTTAACACATACTCTACCTACTAACTATAAGGTGTGTCAAATTTTTAAATTTTAGTCGCGTTTCACTACAGTTTATGAGCATTTTTAGGACAGAATTGAACCATTTTGTCAAAATTTTGCTTTTTTCACAAAAAACTAATCAAATTTGAGTCAATAACTGTGCCAAAATTTGATCTTTATCGTCATATCAAGGGATAATAGGCAAAATAGGACCATTTTTTAAAAAAATCTTTAGATTAGATTTGCTGTTTGCTATACTGTTCAAGAGGTATTGATCCAGAAAATTTCCAATAAATCATTTTTTTGACTCAATTTTAAGTACCCTACCTACCTACTAGTAAGGGTACTTATTAGAATTCAAATCTTATTATACCCTACTTATATTCTGCACACTTATATTCTGATTACTGATAGTAAGTACAATATATTAAATTAATAGTCCAGCAGAATTTCTTAAAATACTCTCAAGTATCTGATTTTGAGGGTATCTTAAACAACATTTTTTGATTTTGGGTATCAAATCTGATTAAAAAATTAATTTTTAATAGATAATTTATAAGTAAATTACATCAGCAGAAGCCAGTAGTAGCCAGAAAGACATGAGAAATTGTAAAAATCCAGCAAAAACTGCAACTCCTGAGCAAGATATGAGAATTCTGTACACTTCATCTAGATCATAAAGTCCTAAAAAAACCAAAAAAATCAATTTATGGAAACTTATTATGTAGGTAGCATATTTTAAAAAAGTATATTTTCTAATTGAACCTGTGGTTCCTCCAAAAAATAAATTGACCTGGTACAAAAGGTCATTGGCAGTTTTCAAAGTGGGATTTATCCGGGCTTGTAGACTCCTATGTAGAACCCAAGAACTCACAGCTCCTACCCCTACTCCACAAAACTACAAAAAAAACTCAAAATCTTAAAAAATCCTAAAATCTCAAAATTTTGAAAAATTTCCAAAGGATATCTTTGGGCTTTCTGACCTTTATATGAGGTTTAACATGAAAAGACCAGAAAGCCGAATATATCTTTTATAAAACTTACGACAGAAATGAGTGCAATAACTTTCACAGCAGCAGATAAAGAAGCCATCATATAAATAATCGAAAATTTGAGATTTTTTTTTGTAAAAAAAATGAACACAATTTTGTTTTATGAACTAAAAAAACTTTCAAAATTCAGTCATTTTGATTTTGAAATTTTGAAATACCTTCAAAGGCTTAAAAAACTGGAGATTTTTTTGAGATTTTCGAAAGTTTTGGCTATAAAAATATGATTTATTTCACAATTACCTATATATAAGTACCTACCTACCTACTTTGTACTGAAATTTGAAAAGGAAATGAATCTGAATGTTTCTGGTAATGATCTAACAGTTTAGAAGGATTTAGGCAACATCACCAACTATACTTTGTAACTTGTACACCCCACCTGAATCTGCTGAGCCTAATTGCATTTAAAGTTAAAAATTCTATTTCTTATACCTACTCTGTTCACAGATATGTATCTGTACTTTTATAAAGGGGAAGCATTAAATTATAATAATAATTAGTCGTAAGTGTATACATACATATAGGCAAGAATTCAACTTCCCTTTTAGCATTTTATACAATCGAATCTCTTTATAAGGTATCTTTAGGCTATAGTTTATTGCCTTGAGTTTTTTCAAAATCTGATTTTAGATGTAGGTACTCAAGATTAGTGTATGAAAGTCCATTATCAAAAGTTGCTTTTTCTCAATTTTTTTTGCAAATTATCGATTCAATATTATAGAGTAGGTATGTTCAGATTTTAGAAAATTTGATGTATTTTGAGAATTTTGGCAGTATAATACGATACATTATTATGTAGATAGTTAAAATTGCATATTTTTGTAGTTTCTTTATGAGGAAGTAGCACTGTACTTATTATAAAGATATCTTAAATAGTTATTTAAGTTAACTTGAGTCATATAGGTAAGTATTACAGGGTACAATTAAACTCTCGAAAATATATTTAACTACCATTTTGCCCTATCTAGTTACCTACTCCTAATATGTATAAAGTTATACGAGTACATACCGATAGTGAATAGTGACTAATGTTAGCATATTTAAAAGTAAAATAATTATTTTTTGAGGCTCGTGTTTTGTTGTTGTTTGATTTTAAGTTTGAGTTTGACAAGAGTTCAAATTTTACCATTTTTAGCTCGCATCCTTAACCTTAAACTCATTTCAAGACTCAATTTCAAAAAAAATCTAAAACCCTTTAGAATACCCTATTACTGCTTCTAAATATTTAGCTTCAAGCTGCTTCAAGATGACATAAAATGTTGCTCAAAATTTTGAAATTTTTGAAAAATCTTGCTAAATTGAGACCTGAAACTGAAATATTCAGAAAATTCAAATTTTTAAGAAATATGCGAGCTTAGAATTTTGAGCAGCATTTCCTCAAATGCTTATGATTGTGCATTCAATTTTGCATTTTGCATTATGAATAAATTTTGAAACTTTTGCATTCTACAGAATCTATAAGGTTCTACTATACAATTGCAAGTAAAGCATTTTTGCTTCACTTTTTTTGTTCAAACTTAATTTGGAATTTATTCATACTCAAACTTTTTCAACTTTTGTTTTTTTTTTTTCAATCAGAATTGCATCGTATAAAATTAAGCAAGTATTCAATAATAAAAACCTACTCTTTGTCAAACTTCACAAGTGATTTAATAGATTTTTTCGCTGGATATTGATATATTTGCGTTTTTAACTCAAATATTTAATATAACTAACATAAAGAAACAAGTATCTATACTTTGATGATCTTTAGAAATGCTAAAAAATCGTTAAATAGAGATTTTAACTACCTGCATGAATCATTCGAGTAAAATAAATATTTCAATATAAACTAAGAAATAATAATAAGAAATAATATTTCTTATTATCTATAAAGTACTAGTACTTAGGACTGAACCGATATAATAAACTATGCTTTTATAATGCGAAAAATGTAGTTAAAAAATGCAAATAATTTTGATTTTTAGCACCTTATTGTGAATTTAGAAATTTTTGAAACATTTTGGTTAGTAGTACTACTGTACGTCTATCTGCGTCTTACTACTACTACTACTACTACTGTTTACTGTACTTATACTTATGTCCCATTTATATTTGAAACCTACTTTTACAATTACAACTTATACTTAAGACTATACGAGTATTTCTATTCTCAAGGTTTGTAACAGCAGTGTCTCAAGTGTTTTTGCATAGAATTATCTAAGAATAAGTAAAATATAACCAAATGTACGACCTATTTGTAAAATTATTTTCCTAAAATCAAAATTCAGACCTCTAAGTCAAATGGAAAAGCCAATTTCTCCCAATATAATAAGTTCATACAGCTTTGAATCTTGAATATTTGGTCTGAAAACTGGATAATTAGTTAGTATAGTGTTAGATTCCTATCAGCTAAGCTATACGAGACTATTTATAAAAAAGAATCAAATTCAATCTGTTTACATTTTCAATTTTTAACAAAAGTTCCATGAATATAATTTATTTTACAAAAAAACTTAACTGAAACAATTGGTTAGGTTAGTATACTATGGACATATCTTTAATTATTTTCATATCGAGAGCATTGGGCATTTAATTTCAAAAGTTCATATGTAAAGGGCAGATAGACGATTCTTGATCTTTGATATTTCCATTGAGTAATCATATCTCTTATTCTTGATTGAGTTTATCCTATCCTTTTCAGCCCTTAACTCGACCCAAAATTTTTTCACATACCAAATAGCCAGTATTTTATAAGCGAACCAAAGCGTGTAGAAAAAAATATAAGGAGTATGATTGAAGGCAGTCCAAATCACAGTGAAGCCACAAATTGTCATTAAATAAGGGTTGTAAATTATCCAGAAATAAATATCTTCCAGTTCTCGCTAAAAAAATAATCACTTTTAGATCGATTTTCAATTTTTAAAAATCCAAAAAATATTCTTAAACTAACCTCAAAGGAACCACTCAAAATATAAATATTTTGATGAAAATGGAGAGCCAGGCAAACTGTTTAGAAGCGGAATAAGTAGGTAGGTATAAGTAAATAAGTTTAAACAATCAATTTTTAGAAAATCTTACCGATAATCAAAGTAAATTCCAAAAAGTCATTCAAAAATTGAGTCAGGATTATTTCTCTCTGGATTTGAGATCTGATTTCATTGGTGAAAAAGGCCAAGAATGATTCCTCCTCCTCCTCGTCCTTTTGGATGACCCCAAAATGTCCATTTTTAATTGAAAAGTAAAGCAAAATCAAACCCATAACCGAATTTACTGTCCAAAATATCTGTAGAAAAGGTTAGATATGTTAAAAACTTTTCTTATAAAAGTACAGAATTAGGTAATTTATATACGAGTAAAATGATTCTTACCAAATCAAAAAAGCCAATTATTTGAGCTATACGTTGGAGCCTTGATATGAATCTAAAGGGTCTTGACCTTTTCTCCATTTTATTCTGCAAAATATTTTTGTAAGTAAAATAGGTAGGTTAGGTATATAACTATTTTCAAAAAATAACAAGAACTCCTTTTTTGAAAAACTTACCACTACGATTAGCAGCCAGAAAAAGTTAATAAATTATACAAAAATATAAAATATAAAATCGAGATGAAACAGAAAAATGAGAATACAATCGTTAGCAGGATAGTATAAATGATTAATGATTTAAGAAATTCCATTTAAAGTCTTAATTTGTATCTTAATCGAGGCTCCAAGATCGAGATTAAGGTAAGTTGCTTTTAATTAACCTTTAAAATGAGAATGAGACTCAGGTATCTTATCTTTAATAATGATAAAGTAAACTTAAACCTTTTTCATTGAATACTATAAGTCATAAAAGTTCTATCATTTTTTTAACTAACTCTCTGCATTAAAATATTGGGTATACTATACAATATATGTTTTAATAATGTATATTTTACATTATTAAATTGCTTACCTATAAATTGTATTGATTTAGGTTTATAGACAAGAACTTTTACCTAAATACAAATTATATCTATCAATTTGTTCTGCCTGCTCTGGTCCTACTTGTTTTTGATTTTGAAATATAAAGCAGCTTATTTTACCCCTCAAATCATAAAAATTAGGTATTTGATCTTGAAAACAGAGCTGTGAATAAAATAAGCTACATGTTCACATGATATTTACGAATAGTTAATTTTACAGTAAAATGTGATTTTTTGTTACCTTTTTATTTCCTTATTTTGTCGAAATATAAAGTATTCACATGTCATAATTATAAGTATGTAGCTGAGCTGATAGTGAGTTAAGTTTGAACATTTTAATATTATTTTTATCTAATTTAGGTTTAGCTACTTACTAGGTATGTAGTTGTTGTTCAAAATTTTAAACGAATTTTATTAGTTTTATAAGACACATTCAAACATTTATAGCATCAGTAGGAATAAAAGATTCGGTCAACCCAGTGACAGTGTCCACTTCTTCTCGCCATTGATTAACACGTTGAAGCATTGTTCCAATCTATCGGTATAAGTAAAGAAAAATAAGTATTTAATAAGAAAAGAACTATCCTGCTCTATGTACCATTTATTATTAATGAAATAAGTATTTAATGGTATTTAATCCTACCTGATTTTTATCCAAAATTCTCGGTGAGATCCAAGAGACAGAGACAGTTTGATTAATTTCATCAATTGATGATTTAATCAACCCTTTCGAATTTGCTCTCATTATCAAAAATTCAACTTGATTTATATCAACACGAGCTACTTGAGCAATCTCCATAAATGTGAGGGTTTTTTGATTTGATGGTCTTGAAAAACACAACTATTGTAAAGAAAAATAAAGAAAAATAAACTAATCGTACAATAACCTAAAAAATTATATTAAGGATATAATTATTGAATGAGCTTACCTCCATTACAGACAAAATTGAAATCTTCGTTAGCATTGTATCCTTATGAGCGTTCAGCATTTCAACCCTTGACCAATACTTTTTTAACTCTTCAAACTTTCCAATATTTCCTGAATTGAAGGCAGAGAGCAAATCAACAAGCCATGAGTGTTTAGAATGTTTCAAAGGGTTTAGTATTGGGTGTTCAAGCAGATCACCAAAGCTATAAATATCCAAACTCACAATAGCTGCAACAGCTAGATGCTTTCCTAAAATTAATTATCATATTATAATTTATAAAAATATTAAGTTATTAAAATAAATAGGCATATGATTCCCAATACATACCATGTTCAATTTGCATTTCAGTAGGAACATCATTTAAATTTACGCAGCCAAAATACAAGAGAGCATTTCTGTAATATTCCGTGATATTTCCATTCTTCTTATTCCAATCACTTTGAAGCGCATAATATGGGCCATGAATAGAAAGAACAATTCCATTTATTTGACCCAACATTTTTTCACATACTTCAAGCAATTCCTTTAAAAAAATCATTTGGTTAGTCTGAGAATTTAGTCTTTTCAAGTAATGTAATATGTAAAATTATAAAATTAAGACTATATTTTAATTTCTAAAAGAACATTCACAAATTACTTTAATCAGAGAGATTATTAATATAAGGTAATGATAAATGATTAAACTTACTTGACATCCTGCTAAATCATTCCTCATCAATTTAACTTCACCAACATGAATTTTCCACAAAGTATAAGCCTCCAAATGTTCTTTAACTTGACGTTCATGCTCTAATAAAAAGGCCAACATCTCGTTTGGTGAAGTCATCTGCTTTCTTATGACATCATAAATCTCAACAAGCTGCATTGAATTAATTCTAAATAAAAAAAAACATTAATTATTGTCTTGTAAATCACAACCACCTAATCATAACATAAATAACTATCTAATATATATATTGAATTGAACCATCATTATTATATAGTTTCTGTTATCAATTATCAAATCATAATATCATCATAACATAAGTACTTACTTCAATTCAAATTCTTGAATAAAATTATTGTACATATCTAGGAGATTAGATTTAAACTCCTCTTTCTTAATGAGCTGCATCAGGAGAAGAGAAAGTTGATGCCACAATTTCTTACAGTACAGGTCATTCATTTTAGCCCACTCTTGTCCAATAGCTGGGTCACGGGATGACCTTTCCATCCGGTCCAAGTAAGCAATGACCTCTTGGTCTCGAAACATTTTAACTAAAAGATAAAAAACAAAAAATCAAACAAAAAGAAAAAAATTGGTTTATCATTGACCCGTGAAGGACCTATCCCATAATCCCATCCCATCCGCTTAAAAAGTTATATCTATAATTTATAGCGTTATTGTTGACACCAAGTTATTAAATGTCAACTTATCACTAACCAGAATTCGAAGGGTCCAAATGTCCAAAGGTCAAAGTTACGAAATGAAATGCCGAAATCGAAAAAATTCAAGAGAGTTGAAGTTGAACAAGAGATTGAGGAGAAAGCAGAAAAAGTAGAAAGCGATGATTTGCATTTTTTTGATTTTCAATTTCAATTTCATTCAGAAAAAGTTTACAATGTGGGTGAATTGAGACAAATTAGTTTTTTGATGATTTCGATTTTCGTTTTCGATTCGATAAATCGAGTTATTCAGCTTTGAAAAACCAGCATTTGCAATTTGCCCTCAATGTCGTATGTAAATTAATGCTTAATGTAAAATTGAGAAGCCAAAATCTGGATTTCCACAGCTGAATTAGAAATTCCACTAGAAACACAAGCTAAAATCTAATATCTAAAAACCCATGCCTTTTACAGATACAGATAGAATTTAGATTTAGACTTTGCATTTGACTTTGACTGGACTGACTAAACGATTACGAACGTTTTGGGTTTGACCTCATTTTTAATTTAAAAGTTAATTTATGCAAAACTGAAACCAAATCTTGTTTTTCATTGCTGAATTGAAGATCTCAAAAAGAGGAATAGTAAAACAATTTTGGTTTCGATTTAGAATTTATTTAGAATTCGTTTTCAATTTAGGATACTTTAATTTACTTATCTAACAAGAATTTATGTTTTTAATTTTACTTATCTAAACTAAATCTAAATTAACTTTCCGATTTCAGCCCGGGTCGGGATCCTTAATCTGAATCCTTTATATTCATATTCATAATACGAAGTATTTTATAATTTATTTTATACTCCGTATTTATAGAAAGTTTCGATGAATGAATGTTATTCTAGATTTTAAAGGTTAAAAGATCCCTTTTTACCAAGTCATGAAATGTTTTTTAATAATTTGGATTTATTTTGAGCCCAAAAAATAACACACATAAAAGATAGACAATTTTATTTTAAAATAGTTTTTGAGTCTTGAATTTAGAATACATTTTTAGAAAAACTATAACACAATAATGTGATTAAATTCCTATATACCTATCTATATCTATACATTTAAAAGGCAATAAATCGTAATTTTAATCGTATTTAAGGCAAATAGAGCATTATAAAATAAATTACTTATATCTTTAAACTAGTTATTCTGTAGTAGTAGTAGATAAACAATTATGTAGGTACTCTTAATTATTGTTTGTTACACATGCTAATACTTGAGTTTTTGTTTGATTTTTACATATTGGGAATTGGGTTTAATAAATCTTGAAAAAGATTTACATACCTAGATTTTTTTACAATTATATTTGTTAACAAATGGCCCTTAAAATTGTCTTTGACAATTTGAGAATTACCTACATTTTTATAAATTATAAATTGAACTAGTCAATTAGAATTGCTAAACTAAATAATATTTATCATTGATCCCTGTTGTATAAGTAAAATTTTGATAGATTAAAATCATAACATAATATTCATTAGTTAATATCATTATTCAAAATGAATTTAATTCAAATTTAAATACGTAGTTAGACTAGGTAGTTATTTAGATTTTTAATAAAATAATACCTATCTTATTATCTACCCAATTTACATTTTTAACAATTTTTACTGATAATTGTAATCGATAATGGCTTATTTTCTTATCATTTTGACATTGAAACTTTAAAAAAGATTAGTTTGTAATTCAAAATATTTTAATATAATTTCATTTATGAATATGATTTGTTTCTTATCCGGTTTTTTTAGAAATCTTAATAGAATTTCGAGTTTCCTGCTTAATTTATTACTGCTGTCGAGTTATATACTTATATTATTATTATTACGTAACAAAATTATAAAACTAAAAATGGTAAATACCTACCTAAATATTAATATAGCTTAATAAATATTAATAATCAATACTATATTTTTGGTAAATTATAATAACACTTGTGGTTTTTGTATCTTTGTAAATAATAATTGAATACATTTTTATATTCCTTATAAACTCATTAAAATATCTACCTACCTACTTCTAATTTATCAGTACAATATAAAAGAGGAGGAAGAAAAGATTTTATACTAAATTCAAAGTATAATAAAGTAGGTACCCAATTTACACTAATTTTTAAAATAGATTTCTAAAAAGAATGCTTCGTAATGTACTTGTGTAATTTTCATTTCTTTTTCTCTCAAATTAATCTTTTACTGTAGTTTAGTTTAATTTAGGCTTAGCATGATATTATTAATTAATATAAGACAAGACAGGACACTTTACTGGCTTTCTGCTCACCAATTTTTTGAAATCTCAAATTTCCAGTCCCATTTTAAATGACTGTAAGAACAAATTAAAAAATATTGAGAAAGTATTCACAAAAATCATCGAGATTAATATTCTCAAGAATTAAGAATAAAAAACCTACGTATTTTTATCATCATCTGTAAATAGTGATGAAACTGAATAATCTCCTCGAAATAATAAGCCTGCTGGAGCTTCCTCTTGGGGAGTTGTATATGATTGAATTTCTTCTTTCGGTGCGTAGGAACCGACCATATGGGTCATCTTGTCAACTAAATATTAAATATTTTATAAATAATCAGAACTAATCAATCCAAAATTTACTTTAAGAACCTCGAAAAATAACAAATAACAAAAAACCGAGATAGCCAACGATTCATTTTTACATATATATTAGGTACGGTAACAAGTCAAGTTAAATTTTTGATTTCGAAACTAACTTTAATAACCTGGTCATTCGTTACAGTTTTCATATCATATTCGTAAGTAAACTCTTTAAAAACTAGGTACGTCGCTCTGCAAATATCAGTTTTTTTAATTTTCGAGATTAAGTAAAATACAGAATAGAAGAATAATACAGATAAACAATCCATAGAATTTTATATTATGCTTTAGTTCAGTAACACTACTATATTTTTAATTACCTTGTACACCATGTCGAGAAGTTTTTTGAATATATTTTAACCCATGGACAATTTCACGCTGGACAATAAAGTCAATTCTAATCTTATAAGCAACTCCTTCTTTAATTTTAAATTTTTGATCTTTGAGCTTAGTTAGGTCACCCTGAAAATATAAAATCATAGTTAAAAAATAAAAATACATATTTTACACCTATACTAGTTTAATAATTAATAATGTTTATGTTTATAAAAATACAATCTTACAGTTAAATCGAGTATCTTATCATCCATTCCTTCAACAACCAGTGCAAGTTTTTTGACTATAACTCTTCTAGGATCATTAGCATCTATAAACAAAATTAAAAGTAAATAAATATACATCAAAATCATTTGTTGACACAAATCTGACATACCTACAATAACCACATTCGATGTTGCTGATCCCAATAATGCTGAAATACATAAACAAACACACAATTTATAGATACATTAAATTACTTAAAAGCCTAATAAATAAGATCAAACAGTTCTAGCTATCTTATGGTTAGCTTTAAAATCCATATTTAGACCTCAATATTGTTAAAACATATGAACCGAAATAAAGGTCAAATGTTGATTTTTCAGAGCTATATAGACTATCAAATTAAATTACCTTCTTTATATCGCCTCAACGATTCATCCTCTTGGTCAGCATTCAAAATCTCTTCAATTAGGTTAGTTTTAAAATACTTTAAGTTTTATTATTCAATAAAACTTTTGTGGAGCTAACCTTCAAGGGATTTTTGTGCCGGTGGCTTGTAATTAGGGTCATCTTCAAAATCCGGTGTGACACCATCTCCAGCACCACCATTTCCATTCTTATTGTCATCGGAAGACATGTTTGCAAGTATAAAGTGTCAAAATTATATAAAAAAGTAAGAAATAGGCTTGGCTTGGTTAGGTAAAAAGTCAGTCTTCGGCTTCGAGTTGAGAACAGCTTGATTTCGTCAAAAAAAACCACAAAAATTACAATATAGGTAATATAAATTAGTATATAGAATGAAAAATGATATAATTAGCAAAATAGTATAATGAATAGTACTATTAAAAAAAATAATAGGTAACTATATTAGGTAACTATATTTTTTTTATAGTTACCTAATAGTTATAATTATAATGGTGTAGTTAGTAATTGATAAGTCAATTAGCAACGCCTATTTTAACTATTTCCTCACTGGACCTGCTGGACTTTATGCACTCGATATGTAATGTATGCCAAAATGCCAAGTTGGCAAAGCCGAATTTATGGTTCAAGAGTGACACGTCAAGCTAATTAAGTTGACCATAAAGTGCCGATAAGAAACCGATAAGATAATTATAATTAAAAATTAAAAAAACTTGCTTTGCTACTCTTTGCTATGTGATAAAAAGTGTGTAATTCTTATTTCAATTTCAATTCAAACAAAAACAGCACTAATAGGATAGATAGGCTGCGCTATACTAGAGATATATGTACTACTATTATAGGTATAGGCATTAGAATTTAGAATTACCTAGCTATAAAATTCGAAAAGGTAAACAAATTTTGTGCTGATTCATCTCTAAAAAACTAAATTTCGTCAATTTTTTAACTTTTAATTGACATTTTGACATATTCTAATCTAATTGGACGTTACTGGACAATGTACAGGTGATGGTAGTGTGATGGAAAGTGACAAATCTCCTGAATCTGGTCAAAAAGTTGAAGAATCGAATAATCCAGAAGAAGAACGAGAAATTGTTGAGTCATCATCATCAGCAGGAGGATCACAAGCTGAGCCTGAGAGACCATCGTCAACTAATTCTGGTAAAAGTGACGAAATTAAGACTGAGGGTTCTGAGAGTGAGCTAAACTTGTTGTCATTGTCGTCACCTAAAATTGACCCGAAAAAAGGAAATAAGAGTAAGTTCTAGTCAAATAATTGTCAATTTTAATTTTAGTTTTAAAATATTTATGGTTTTGACCGTCATGTCATCATTACCATGATTTATTCATTTAATTCAGCTATGAAGTTCCTAATTTTAGCCTAGTTTTCCACAGAAATAGTTCGATTATTGAATATTCCGGTTTATCAGAGCTGAATTGAATTGACATTCTATTAGCTTTATTAGATTTTTTATTTGCTGAGTACCTGAATTCTAAATTTAATTATCAATTTTTATTTATTTGTAGTTAATATATTGCTGAAAGCTGTTGGAGATGCACCGATTCTAAAGCAAAAGGTTCTAAATAGCAAAAAACCTTATAATTATTTCTACGTTTTTTTATTTATCTAATCCTAAGTGTTAAGAGCTTTTAAATCTAAAACTAAAATATTCTTGAACCTTTGTTTAACTTGTAGCTTTGGGCTGTTGATCCAGAAAAACAAATTGCATCTATTCTTCAGTTCATTAAAAGTTATCTAAAAGGAGAAGCTAATTTGGTAATTAAACATTATACCTTTTTCCTTAATTTTTATTTTATTTGGATGTACAAGTACCATACCCTATAATTTATAATGAAATTAAACTACTCATTAAACTACTCATTATTAAACTATTTTTTCTCTTTCTATATTTTCAGTTTTTGTTTGTAAATCAAGCATTTGCTCCATCACCTGATCAAACTGTGAAGAATTTATACGAATGTTTTGGATCTGATGGAAAACTTGTTCTACATTACAGTACAACTGTAGCTTGGGGTTAAAATTAAAGCACTTTTCATTTTCTACTTTTTGACATTTTGTGTTGTGAACGTGTACTGTGAATTCCAGTGCCTGAAAACTAATAGTTTAAATTAAGTTAACAGTTAATACCTAATCAATCAAAATCATTTGTGATATTAATTCGATAAAATAAACTAAAATGAAGAAAAAAGCAAAGCTCGAGCCAATAACAGCTTATGATGATATAGAAGATGATGACTTTTTTTCCGAAAATGATGAAGAGGATTACGATGACACTGCTAGTGAAATATCGGTAATTTTTTAAAATTAAATGCTAGATTAGATTAGATTAGATTAGGACTATTTTCATTTTAATATGAATCATTTAAAAACATCAAGTGATCTCTGAAAAATATGAATATCGCGTGGTTCAATTTTAATTTTTGATCAATTTCCTTGCAAAATTGAGGCTATTAACTATTATTACCTAGTGTAAAAGAAGAATTAAAAATGAATTATCATTTCTTGTTTTGTTAGTATTGTTTTAAAAGATAGGGATACATACCAATTTAATAAGATTTAAGATTTACGTTAAATAAATATTGGAATACCTACTAGGTATTTCATTTCAACTCAAACTCAAACCATTTCTTTTTTATGTATGATAGGAGTACTGTATACTAGTACTAGGTACTTACCTAAGATTTAGAAAGGTGTTTCAAGGGTAATAGAAAAACCCCTACTAATGTAATGTAATGGCAACAAAGGGGATGACTTAGCAAAAATCTAAGGTTCATTGTTGATGATGATGACTTGCAACTTTTGAGATTTTTTTTATCCTCCATTTTATTTTTACTTCTATTTATCAATATTATCCCGAATTTTAGCTAATTGCTTTTAAAAATGTCTTACGAAGACCATTTACATCATCTCCATCATCAGCAACAACATCACCAACAGCAAAATGGTGGTCGTAGTAGTAATATACAAAATAACAGGGTACATTATTCCAAATTCATTTTAAAGGATAGTTTTTTAATAGTTTTAATAGTAAAAAGTTCATAATAATAATATGTATAGGTAATGTATGAAATTAAAATTTCACTGATTTTTATGCTAATTCGTGGATTTTTTATTTCAGTCTCGAATGTCTTTCTCTCAACAACAAATGCACTCGCCTCTTGAACAAGGACCAAATCAAGATGTCATGTCAGATGATGAACTTGTAAGTATATCAGTTCGCGATTTAAATCGAACATTAAAAATGAGGGGGCTGTCTAGGGAAGAAATTATAAGAATGAAACAAAGGAGAAGGACTTTAAAAAATCGAGGATATGCAGCCAGGTATAAATCGTTTAGAATTATGTATTAATCCTGATGAGCCTGAACTATTTCTAAATCTAAATATCGTTAGTTGTATATATTGCCATACTTATTTGCATTTTTTCTAATTTTTTTATATAGTTGTCGAGTTAAGAGAATTGAACAAAGAGATATTTTGGATACTGATAAAAATGTTGAAGCTTCTGATATTGATGCTTTATCAAAGGAAAATCAAACGATTCGAGAAGAGATTGATTCATTACAGACAAAATTCGATGCATTGAGGAAATTTGCAATTCAAAAGAAAATACCAATTGGTTATGATATGTAAGGTGAATTTTGAATCTGAATATTCAACCTCTGCTCTGTCAACTTCAGGGCATGCAGATTTAAAAAATAATGCATATTTATAATTTTTTAATCTTAAAATTTCCTTTATCAGTTAGCATGTATTATTTCAATTTCCATAAACATAAACTAAATTGTTTAGTTCACATTAATGGAATTTGTAGTAAAGTAAAAATCTTAATTTCATATCTTATTATTATTAATGTACAATAAACATTTTTACGAAAGCCGAAAGAGAAATGTAAAAATTAAAATTTCATTATTTGCATAGGGTATATTATAGGGTAAAATTTTAAATTAGAAATAGAAAAGTTCGAATACCGAAAAATTCAAATGTTGCTAAAATAGGAAGGTTATAAAAGGGACTGAAGTTTTTGGCATCTCTTACAGAGTAATTTTGACCATTCTCAAGGTGACTTTAAAATTTGAGCTTGAGCCAGAGCCAAGTTTTTTTCAATTTGTCTACTTTTTTTCAAAAAATGTTAAAGGCATTTTTGGTAAGTTTTGATTACTTATTTATATTATTCTTTCTAATTGTGATATATTTCAATACTCTATCTAAATCTAAATCTAAATCTAACTCTAATTATTTTCTTTTAAACCTTGCAGATCGTGACACTACTAATCACGATTGTGGATCTCGTCAATTCGTCCCCTTTAACGACAAAAAGGAAGGATGAAATCTTTTCCGTGACCGTCCCAGTTGTAACTGAACCTACGGATCTTCAAAAGACAACGACTGAAGAACAACCTCAAAAAGACGAAGGATTTTTCAATCTTCAAGACAATATTGTTTTTATGCATCACAATGCTCCTAATATGGTATTGCCACCACCTCCAATGTTTGATCCAAGTATTCCATGTCCTGTACCTTATTTGATTGGTGGACCACCTAATTGTCAATGCATTGAAAAGGGTCGTTGTTCAATTGAGCGATTGGAGTCAACCAAGTTTTTATTACCTAAGACTGATTTGGTTTGCGGTGGTGAATATGAGCCATGCTGTTTTGAAGATTCTGCATATCCTGGAAAATTGGTAAGGAAATATGCATTTATTACACTATTATACTGGGCTATTATACACGTTGATATTTAAAAGCAATTGACTTAAATTTAGTCAGTTAAATTAACCAATTTTTTTTCCTTTTTCTTTCAAAAGGATGATTATGAGATAAAATGTGTTCCACAAGAAAAATGTACTAGAAGTTATGGACAAAGCCCTACGGACATCGCTGAATTCGGAATATTTCCCCCATGTCCTGGAAGTGGAGCTGTTAGATGCCTTGATCATTTAGGAGTTGCACCATTTATTCCAGAATCTCACGTGCCTTTAGTTCCTGCTGTAGCCATACCTCCTGTGCTTTTACCAGCCGTAATTCCAACTGCATTGGTAAGCTCAAGCTCTAATTTTAAAAATATATTCCATATAGTCTAGATATGAATATGAATAGTCTAGAATTTCATACCCATTCCATATCTAAATATTTCTCTGCTTTCATTTTACTAGGATGATCATGAATTGGAATGCATTCCTCAAGATAAATGTGTGAGAAGCTATGGACAAAGCCCTACAGACATCGCTGAATTCGGAACACTTCCACCATGCCCTCAATTTGACTTTGTAAGGTGTCTTGATCATTTAGGAGTTGCACCGTTTGTACCTACTACACCTGTTCATATTCCTGAAGTATTGAATCCAATTCAACCTCCAGTTTTGCCAGTTCTTCCTCCACCCGCTCATTATAATGAAATTGCTGTACCTTTGGCTCCAATCTTAGCTTCAATCCAATCACCAGTTTTACCGCCAATGCTACCAGCCCCAACTATGCCAGCAGTTTTTGTAAGATTAATTAATTATATTATATTTTAATACATGTTTTTTTATTTTAAAAAACTAGATCTGGTATTGTTTTTTAGATGAGTAGTAACTAATTTTTTCCATTTATTATTTTTAAATAGGATGATAATCATTATGCATTGCAATGCTTGCCTAAAAAGGACTGTGTGAGAAGCTATGGACAAAGCCCTATGGACATTGCTGAATTCGGAACATTTCCTCCATGCCCTCAAATGGAATTTGTAAGGTGTCTTGATCATTTAGGAGTTCCACCATTTGTTGAATTTGCACCACCACCCATGCCAGTTTTTCCTGCTCAACCAGCACCACCACAAGCTCCAGCATTTCCTCAACCATCCTTCCCAATTCAAACACCAGATATTGGATTACCACCACTTCCACCGCCATTTGATCCAAGGATTCCATGTCCTGTTCCTTACGTGATCGGTGGACCGCCAAATTGCCAATGTATTGAGAAAGGTCGTTGTCCTGCTGAACGATTGGAGGATACAAGAATTCTTTTAACTAAAGTTAAATTAGCTTGTGGATTTGAATATGAGGGTTGTTGTTACGCTGATTCACCTTTTCCTGGGTCGTATGTAAGTTATTTGTTTAATTTAGCTATGTTTCTTTACGCTTTATGTTAATTAGTGTCAACTTTATTTAAATAATGTTTTTTTATTTTATTTAAATATAGGACGATTATGTTTTACAATGTACACCACAAGAATCGTGTGTGAGAAGCTATGGGCAAAGTCCAACGGACATTGCTGAATTTGGAATATTTCCACCTTGTCCCGGATATGGAGCTGTGAGATGTCTTGATCATTTAGGAATACCACCATTTATTCCTCAACCATTTGCTCCTTCACCACCACTAATTCAACATTTGTTTCCAGCACCAATTCAACTAGTAAGTCTAAATTAGCATTATTGAAAGACCAAGTACATAATATTCTCAATCTCAACTAACTGATATTCTAAGTTTCAGTTCCTAATCTAATACATTCGAGTAAATTATAATTATGTTCTTTCTTTTCTCAATAGGATAATTATGCATTGCAATGTATACCAGAGACTATGTGCACAAGGAGGTATTATGGACAAATTCCCACTGACATTGCAGAGTTTGGAACTCTTCCACCTTGTCCAGAGTTTGGATTTGTAAGATGTCTTGATCATCTAGGGGTTGCTCCTTTCATTCCAGCAGTACCTTTATCTGCAGCACCTCCACCAATTCAACCAGTAAGTTTATATTGGCATTATTCGAAAGATCAATATTCTCAAAATTTCAGTTTCTAATACA